>LBNU01026562.1:505463-534484 GCA_014162995.1 Artemisia annua | reverse complement strand
TAAGGTTTACCAACTCAAATAGCCAATTTGAAAAACATTTTGTGAAGTAGTTAAAGAGAAAACAAATTACCAAGGGTATAAGAGATAGAAAAGGTAATTTGGAAGGGGTGTAAATGTAATTCCTCACATGGCATAACTGAGAAGAGAATATGCCATGGTATATTCCACAAGGGAAGAGTTAAGGTGTAATTATGGTTAGAGTTAAGGGTTTAGAAGGTTTAGAGGATAACCATGGTTAAGTAAGAAGGGGTTAAGTTAGAAAGTTAACAATGGTTGGGTTGAGAAGGTTTAAGTGATCATGTTGGTTAGGTTAGGAGTTAACCAAGGTTGGGTTACAAAGGAATATTCCAAAGGAAATATGCTTTGCTTGGAGAGAAAGGGTTAAGGTATAAAAGTAAGGGGTAGAATGTGTAAGTGTGTGTGAAGAATGTTTGTGAGGGAAGTGTGTGTAATTTGAATGTAAAGTGGGTATGTGAGTAGTGTGTGAAATTTGAATTGTAGTGTGTGTAGTTTGAATTTGTGTGAGATTATGTGAGAAAATGTGTAAGAATGTGTAAGTGTGTGTGAAGAGGGTATGTGAGGGGAGTGTGTGTAATTTGAAAGTGTGTGGGAGTATGTGAGGGGACAAAGGTACAAAAGGGTGATGTGTGTAAGGGAATATGTAAGATTGTATGGGGAAGAGGTAATAGTGGTTTAGGGTTTGAGAAAGGTGGTTTTTGGTTTGATGGTTTTGAGTTTAATGGTTTTGTGTTTGATGGTATTGAGTTTGACGGTTTTGTAGGAAGTGGTTTTGGTTTAAGTGGTAATTTGTTGAAAAAGATAATTTAAGAAAATATTAAGAATGAAATAAATAGAAGATTAGTAAATAATCTAATTGTCATGTATGAAGAAAGAAATTTGACAATTAAGATTATAGGTTGAGAAAAATCATAAGTTACTTATATACTCAAGTAACAATACGTCGAGAACCCATAGTTTCATATCTCGTGACTTTCCACGACTCGACGATCTCAACTAACACCTTGGTGCAAACAAGTCAAGTGCTTTGCCGATATGTAAAGCATAACCCAAGTGGGAAAGGATGCATTTACGCAAAGTGACCTTGGACTTAGTTTGACCAATAAGGGAGTAAGCCCGTTACGTGATTAGAGAAGACGTAAGCACGGGATATGAGCATATGGATGCTTTCACGTGTTGTTACATGAAATATATAAGCTCCCTAAGTTTAGAAAGGCCTTGGCTAGAGGCAAGTGTTAGAAAACTTGAGTTGTCGTTTTCCCAAAGTGGGTGCTTTAAAAATAGGATCTCTCTAATCTCAAAACTCGTTTCGAGTGTTCTCAATTAAGCACATAACATATTCATACCTGAATTGAAAGATCCACATTTATCGGGTAAGGGGAAGGCCGACTTTGAAAATTCGCCAAATTCCATACAGTCCCCTGGCGCATCCCCGGCGCGTCAGCGCGCCAGCAGCAGACATGGAATTTTGCGAATTAGGCTACCGTTTGATGTTTTAAGTGTTTCGAAGGTTTATTTGTCATTATCAAAACATTAGGAGATCTTGATCATGTTGCCTCAACATAGTGTATTCTTCGTCACTTATTCTTGTCATTATATATCTAAGTTGTGATGGTATCACACCTTTTCTAAGTATAGTAATTAAGACCCATGCGTTGCACAGGGCTTATAAAATAAACGAAAATTGTTGTTGAACAATAACGCTATCAACATTTATATCGAGCCCGTGTGCAACAGCAAAATCGATACTTATATTTATTTCAAATACTCATGAAGACCAGTGCGTTACACATAGGCTGTATATAAGTGTTCATATCGTAATATTCGTCACTTATTTTCATCATTATATATCTAAGTTGTGATGGTATCACACATTTGCTAAGCATGATACACATTTAAAATAGTTTATTGGCATTAAAAGAGTTTATGTCAAGAGACTTTGTTCAAGATGTTACATTTAAAAGTATTTCTTCACATGTAATTTTTTAATATGTATAGTCATGAAAGCCCGTGCGATGCACATGGGCTGTATAGAAGTTTTCAAAGTTTAATATCCGTCATTTATTTTCTTCATTTTATATTCGGCACGTATTTTTGTCATTACATATATAGTCAATAATGCCCGTGCGGTGCACATGGGCTGTATAGAAGTTTTCATAGCGTAATATTCGGCATTTATTTTCGTCATTTTATATTTAAGTTGTCATGGTGTCACACAGTTGCTAAGCTTTATACGTATTTAAAATACGTTACTGAGTTGCACATGGGCTGCATATAAGTTTTTATAGCGTATTCTTCGGCACTTATTTTCGTCATTATATATCTAAGTTGTGATGGTATCACATTTATAAGCATGACACACATTTAAAATAGTTTATTGACATTAAAAGAGTATATGTGNAAAAAAGGCGAAAGCAATTTCCTGATTTGGGTGAATGAGACTACAACACCATGCTATGTCTTGATGCTGCAGCTGTTGAAAAACCCCAATAATATAAATAACCTTTTGAAGAGAGAGGTCGATCAAGAGCTGTCTATTAGTGTCCTCGAGCTAATTTCACTGGGCAGTTGATCCACACAAGGTTGATTAATGCTTACGCTGATCTTATCCAGTTAATTTTCCAGGTTTCTTGTGATCCACAATTTACTGTTGGCTGCTACCTGTTACGTTATTGGTGACCTTGGTGCTTAGGTTTCTCTTCCGGATATTTTGGCAAAACAATCTTCCCCTTGGTATATATGATGCCCGTGATTATTCCAGTTGATCAGTGAGAATGTTGCACTTAAGCTAATGATCTGATCCACCAAAACACAGTATGGATAAATAGATCTAAAATTGCCTCTCTTTGTATAATTATGTAGCACTATTATCAGTTTCTGTGTAAGATGATCGTTGGAGAAACATGTTATGTATATGCAATCTTGATTAAGATTTTGGTAGCGTGTTTGCATATTGAAAAATACTGTAAGAATCTCTTAGTGCATGAAGCGTTTTATTTGTCTTATTGCAACAAATCTGAAGTCTGCTTAGTGTCTAGTCACCTATTAAGGAGAGAGGCATTAAACATCCCAAACTTTCTTTGCTTCCTTGTCCAGAAGGGTCATCTCCCAGATACAAATAGATAAAAGCCCGGCAGAGCATTTCGCTTATCCAGATTGTTTACCACCTGCCATGCACGCACCATCAAAAAACACCTTTTAATCTATTTTATTTAGTGCATGTAAAGGTATATGGGTTGGGGTGAAGGAAATGATAGCTAGCGTGGAGTCAAAGTGGGTTGGGCTGGTGCGCAAACATTTTTTGTTCCGTTTTCAATTAATCCAATTCTGATTGCTATAGCAGTATTATTACCACGATGTTTTAAATCTTTCAAATAAATAATTTTTGATGGTTGTAGGCATTAAAAATATACTTGGGTGAGTTTAAACCGGTTTAACCCATTTTTTCTGTTTAACTTTTAGCTTTGTTTTCTATTAGTATGGCCATTGAATGAAACCAAAGTCGACGCATCATTATTAAATGCAGGTATAGAACTGACATCCAAGCATACTTTTGTCTCTAGAATACATCCTGGAAGGCATGTGATCTCAATTTCGAACCACGGGTTAGGCTTGAGGCATCTTTTGCTTCCTCCATGATCCTTTATGAACAAAAACAAAGGGATTATACCTCTAAAATAGACTAGGAATGTATCTGATCCAATACTACCTTCAGCTCAGTTCGGATAGTTAGACGTACGTTCCGAACAAGCTGGGATCGGCACTGGCTCATCTCATTCAGTGTTTGTGTCTAGGTTGATAAAAATTGGTATGTGTAAGCTTATATTTTTTAATGCTACAAAGAGAAAAAACCAAGGCATGCACATGCATACCTGACTTCGAATAAGATTGGTGAATTATAATTAACAGACCATAAGAAGCTTACCTCTTGGTGAGCTCGTTGTTTTTTCCCACCGCCAAGTTCCACCAATAGCTGCTTAACTACACTATACATTAAAGTTTTTCTTACCCATGTTCAACTAAGGTTAGAAAACTACTATCACCATTTTTACTGTGACCCCCACGTATATCAATCACCATTTTATTAAATCTGTCTTTCCCTTTGTTGGAGTGTTTACAATCTTGACCTCAGAACACCTGTTAATTTCTCTTTATCCGCGTATATCCCGAAATAATAGGTGTTTTAGAAGTGGTGCATGCAGTGTAGTGTACACTACTACTCTGCTGTAGTGTAACGAGACAGCACACCAATAATATATGTGATAATATATAATTACAAAACTATAGACTCTGAATGACAAACCCAGAAAGTTTTTTCTTCTCTAAACCAACACCGATTCAGCTTCTTTCCCATCACTTAGCTTGACTGGAAATGAAATACCCGTCTTTCGTCAACTTCAATCAGCATTGGCCATTCTTAGCTTTTCTTCATGAATTTCATTTTCAGCATTTCTAGTTGTGGACGTATCTGCGTTTCATTATGTTAATCCGATAGGAGGAATCAAGTGATAAGAAAATGATGTTATTTCACTTAGGGGTAGTTATAATAAGAATAATTTGGTAGAAAACAGGTTTGAAATTGAGTTTCATTTTGTGACGCAACTTTTGGAGTTCGTTAAAGTTGTTCGGGCTTTTTGGTTGCCGTAACCGACATGGGATTGAGCAAAGTAGAGCATTTTTCACACGTATATAGAAATGATAATTGCTCAAGTGAACCATACTTTGTTTTGCTGCATTGTTGTCTAAAGATCATTTTTTTAATTCATTTGTGTTTCTGACATAAGCAAATGAAAGAACACTACAATGAATTGTTATTAAGGGGGTGTTTTGGATGTCAGACTTGTTCAGAAAGAAAAATATTTATATTCGTAAAGTAGGTGATACGTCAGGGGTTGTTTCTTTTTCCCTCCCATAAAAATTGGGTCCAATATAAGATTAAATATATACTTCTTTTGTTGAGAGTGTCCCATTATTTTCCTTATGAATCGTCATTATATCCACAAGGCATAAAATGAATCACTCGCCCAACAAGAGGCAAAAATTAAGACATGGACCCACATGACCCAACCACATTCTGTTTAGTTAACAAAAAAAAGAAACACCCCCTTTGTACTAAGTGCATCGGGTATGGGAAACATGTTAACACCAAAACCACATCAGCCCTCATCATCACGTTGGAGGGCTGGTTAAGCATAACACTAAAAAAAACCCATCCTCGTAACATATTAACTGTTAACACCATCTTATTTAATACCCACCATTTATTTATTTTTCTTTTTTTCAAACAAGATAAAATTTCATTAATTCAAATAAAAGTACAATAACAACTAACTTTTCATACGAATATATAGTATATATGTATATATATATAGTATATATATATTTATATTATATATATATACTATATATATTATATATATATATAATATTAAGTATATAAAAGGTTGCAAAAACAAAATTAAAAAAGACAAAAAATAGATAGATAATATAATAATAATAAATAACAATAAAAAAGTAAAAAAATAAAAAAATTATACTTTAACTTTTAATTGGACCAAACCCATTTTACCATAGCTAACGTCTCATAAGCTTTAAATTGCGCACACTCATTTACATGAAAAAAAAATGGGAATTTAGTCAATTACATATGCATTCCCCATAGAACACAAGTTTTTAATGCCTCCAAAAAAAAAAAAAAAAAAAAAAAAAAGCACGCTGTGAAGCAACGCATGATCCACGGCGATCGCAATGCACGTACGTGGTGGTAACGCGGCCAGAGTGAGAGCTTTGTTCAGGGAAGATGTTACTTTTAACAGCGTAATGCTCTTACAATGCTTAAATTATTTTTTAGATTCAACTTATTTGATGTAATTTTATCGGTGCGCAAGCCAAAGCAGAATATGACAACATATAGCGGTACAATAACTAGCTATTTGATGTTATCTTACCCTAATCAAACAACAGTTGCGTAATACCAAATACATCAAATGGGAAGTGATATTGCCCACTCTTAAGTCAATATTGATTTGGTTTACTCTACTCTAATTCGGCATTTTGAGTAGTTGTTGTTGTCAGCTTGTTATTACTACCCTCACATTGTTGGGATCATTAGTAATATGGCACCGTGTGCGGTGCACATGGGCTGTATAGAAGTTTTCATAGCGTAATATTCGGCATTTATTTTCGTCATTTTATATTTAAGTTGTCATGGTGTCACACAGTTGCTAAGCTTTATACGTATTTAAAATACGTTACTGAGTTGCACATGGGCTGCATATAAGTTTTTATAGCGTATTCTTCGGCACTTATTTTCGTCATTATATATCTAAGTTGTGATGGTATCACATTTATAAGCATGACACACATTTAAAATAGTTTATTGACATTAAAAGAGTATATGTGAAGAGACTTTTTTCAAGATGTTACATTGAAAAGAGTCTCTTCAAATGTAATTTTTTAATTTGTATAAGTTACATAAATTATTTTAAATATGAAGCGATGGCATTTATGTTGGAGACCTTTTATATTCATCCTAGTGCGATGCACACAGTTTGGATCTAATTGTTTTTTTCGTAATGTTCGGGACTAATTTTCAGTTCATGTTTGAAACTCTCATTTTTTGTGAAAGACGGACTTCGTTGTTCAAATAAATTACATTATTAAAAGCGAACTATAAAACAAATTTCTTTTTTAACAAAACTATAAAAACATAAAACATTAAAGTAATTAGTATATTCAAGAATATAAATTATAATTCGTATAATAAAAAATCAGATCCAATGACCCAAGTCCGAATCATAAACCCGCTCAAATCAATCAATAGACCCGACATTTAACTAAACACAATTAGACTAAACACAATTTTCTTCTCCTTTATATACTTCTTCGATTTAGAAGATTCTCATTGTTAAGATGATAAAGTGAAGATATTTTTATTATATACTACCATTTTCAATATGTAACATCGACATAATTTACACAGTCATATCAAATATCAAAGTCACGCAATATTCCAAGACGTTTAATTAAGAAAGTGACATTAACACGCCGCAAGACAAAAAGCTACATTAAGAGCAAAAATATTAAAATGCACCAAAAAAGTGTAGTAATAATTATTGATTAAAAATTGAATGCTCGTTACATTATTTTCAATAAACTTACTTGCTAACGAATCAATAGTATTAGCCCATTTATCGGTATTACATGAAGTAAAATATTGCATGTTTAATTTGTAACGTACTATTAATATGAATGCTAAGTATTCATCCCACCGATGGCCGTGGCGTTGTTCTTGTTTTTTTTGTTGTTCTTGTTGTTGTTGTGTTTGTCGTTGTTGTTCATTGGCCTTTTGCATGTTTTATTCTTGATACAATTTTTGTGACTTCTCGATCTCTTTCTTTAATGCTTCTTGACGCACTGCAAAAAACAATTAGATATAGTTGATCGTTAGTAACTTAAATACAGTTAATCAATATATTGCATTGTCGATCAAAGTAAAAAGTTCGTGCATGTTCCACTTAATTGATAAGACAACGATGTGTAGGATCTCTTAAACCATTAGGGAAGATGATGTTACTACCAAACCTCCTAAGCACCATCTTTATGCCCTACATTGTTACACACACAAAACACACATGAAATTTACATAAAACAATATAAATCAATATACTAAATAAGTAAGACGATATGATGCTTACTTTACCACCATAATAAGTTGTAGCCCAATGTGCACGCGGTGGAGGAAGTTGTGGTTTGTTGTGTGTGATTTTTGACACATTATATAGTTGATAAAATATTTGTAACTCATGAACGGGAAGGTAAAAAGACTAACCACTAATTGGTGTGTTTAATTTATGCATTCATGGCACCAAACACTTCATCTCCTATGTACTTATCCTTATGCATGACTATTAAATCAATGTACTAACACATGAAGCCTTCATAATTGCACAATTATGCACAATTATGTGGCAAGAGATGCCTCGGCTGCCTGGAATCAATATGGGGTTCCTTGAGTTGCTTGAATTCAATTTTATCATCAGTTGGGGTTGCTTGAGTTTCCTGAATTCGATTTATCATTAGTTCTTGCATTAAACCTTACGTACTTACCACTTAAGCATGCAACCTAAACCAAGGTACTTACACATGAAGCCTCCCAATAGCAAAATCAATTCATGAAACATTTATTAACACCTCTTTGCATTTATAAGACTACTTAGTCTTTTATTATATGATGATTGATGATCAAAGTTATGTTAGTTATATTAGGAGATTATTATCTTCTAGAATGTTTTATCTTATATTATAAATATAACTTATTTGAGAGATGAATAACCAGTGTTGTAAAAAGCGGCCTAGGCGCTAGTCGGCCCTTCACCGCCCCGATTTGCACCAAATCGGTCAATCTAGGCGTTTTGGTCAAAAGGCGGTCAACATCCCGCCTAGGCGGGACAAATCGGCCTAGGCGGCGGGTCAGTCAACTCCGGTCAACGCCGGTATAACTTCAGATCTAGGTCTTTTTTTTCATATTCACGCCTCTTTTCTTGATTTTGTTATGAAGCGAACACATTTCTGGTCTTGTTTTCTTAAAGAGGAACTGTAGAAGTGTGGAGCAAATAGAGAGCAGAGAGATGTTTGAAGAAGAGGGTGAAGAGAGAGAGAGGAAGTGAGGTTGTCATAATTGTGTGTTAGAGCATTTACCTAATTCTAACCCTAAAATAATATAGTGGTTTTGTTGGCTTATAAAAAAGTTAATTTTCTTGGCCCATTAAAAAGCTAATACAAGGCCCAACAAATAACTTTTTGAATTTTAATAAAACTAGACCAAAACTTGTACAAAATCACACATAATTGTTAATTTTGCGACATATACAAAAGATATATATTAAAAAATAATGAAAACATTAATAAAAATATTTAAAAAATATATAAATTATGCATTTTTTATACCAAATACATATAATTAAAAATTTTATATAGAAAAGTCCAATCCGCCTAGGCGGCGCCTAGACGGTGCCTAGGCGAATTCCGCCTCAAAGGTGGTCGACCGCCCCGCCTACGCCTCGCGAGTTTTGCAACATTGTGAATAACACAATTCTCCGCTATTTGATCTTCTTGTTTATTGTTATTTATTTTATTGTTTCGCAACAAAAACAAAAAATATAAAAACTCTCTTTTTGTAAAGTGGATAAAAGTGAGTTGAACAGTGCCATTAACCACTTGTGGTACCCGTAACAACACCCGATCCAAAAATAGAAAGTAGAAATATTTTGGGGATGAAGACGAACAAACTCAAATTAAATTAAATCCAGTTTTCAATTTACAAAAGAACCCCTTTAATTTATTCAATTCACTCATCTTCTCCAATCGTTTCCACACCATAAATCCATCCATCCATCAGGTAATCTTCTAATCCCTACACTCTGCATCCTCCACTTGTACCGTACACCTCTTAAATAATTTATCATCAAATTTTTAGTTATTATGAGTAATTGCTATTGGTGAAATCATTTATTTAAGCTATATGATTTAATAAATTAATAAGTGGGTGTTTGGATTAGCTTATTTTTCCGGGCTTATTGGTTTATTGAGATTTTGAAAAGCTGATAAGCTCACTTTTTTAGGCTTACCAGCTTATCAAAGGTGTATCATGGCTTATGTTCAATAAGCCATAAGCTTAACTTGATAAGCTCGTAAGGCGAAAACAGTGGGCTTATTGGCTTTTCAAAATCTTGATAAACCAATAAGCCCCGGAAAATAAGCTAATCCAAACACCCCCTTTATGAGCTAATTTAGATTTTGATAAGCCAATTATTTAATATTTTAGAGCTTATGAACTTACATAAGGCATAAGCTCCTTAAAATAAGTTTATTGGCTTTTCAAAATTTCGACAAGCTTATAAGCTGGACTGTAATATTCAGACTCTACTTGTTACTGCGGATTTGCACAATGTGCATCTGATTGGTTATAAATTCTAGATATATATGCTGTGTATTAAAAAGCCCGTATGGGCCAAACTTATGGTTATAATAATTGAATACATCGTCTGCAAGGTATCTTTGGATCGTACACGGGCATCACTCTGCATTTAAAGGTTTGTTCCGATCTTTTTATTCAAGGGTGATCCGTACAAGTATACAACTCTATACACTTCAAAGTTGACCAAAACCCGAGTACCCGACCCTTAACCTGATTAGGTCGATTACAGTCTGAAAATTAGCAGTCACACTATAAAACGTCTATTTGTTGCAAATAGAGGAAGTTGGTAGATTGTATCACATTTGTTCTTCCATCCACATCTCAAATAGGTTCTCAGTCTTGCGTGTACGTACCCAATCACATTGTATGAAAACATGATCTGTTTCACGTTCTATCTCGCACATTGAGCATAACCCATCTGAACTCTGCAATATACCTCTTTCAACAAGGCTTTATATAACCGATCGATTAGCAGCTGTCTTGCCAACATAAACGCTTTTGGGGGAGCCCAAGAACTTTCATACTCTTGAAACGTATCTTTAACCTGCATTGAACTTCTTGATGAAATCTTTGCTGAAAACTTTTTTTTTTTTTTTTNCGACCTTTTGGCCAAGTAACCAACTAATCCACGGGGTTTGAGCCCACCACCACACAGACTCAAACCGGGTAAAGCCCTCCCATGTTTGGGAAGGTTGGCATGGTCACTTTAGAGTTGTTTGCACCTAGGAGGAATTTAACTTGAGACCTCTCACATTTTAGTGAACTTGTCCTTTTTCCGATTTTCAACTTGGCCACCCCAGGTGGTTAACATCATTTATATTCCTCCACACTTACGACATTTTTTTTTACTTCTTGATATGTCTGGCCATAGCAGACCATTCTGATTTCCATACTTGCATCTTATTAGTAAACTCCAGTTACTATCATTCTTTTTTGCTTGTACTGTAAATCTTTATATCAATCTAAGGAAGTTATTAGTGTGTAATTGATGTTAGTAGAAACGCTTTATGTGTTATATGTAACTGTATATGTGTTTGCTGGAATAAATAAGAAATATTGGAGCTAAGATCAATAAAATAAGTGCTGTTTTTGTAATTGTTTGGTAAACTTTGATGTTGTATAATGTGCATCTGATTAGCTATAATAATAAAAAAAACATATGGTGTATCTTATAGAGCATCAGTCTGATGTTAAATATTTGCCCTGGTCTTTACGTTGTATCCATGTTTTCCTACATTTTAGGCTAACAGAAGCACAAATCTACCCCCGTGTCACCTGATCCTGATGGTTTATTTATAAAATGCTTAGCTATTACACCCGCTTTTACTTTTCGCGCTCTGCCTATTTGTAAAATCATTACCTCTAAGTCCTCAACTAAACCTGCCATTGCAGTTCTTATCTTTTTTACGATGTCGTCCAAACATTTTTAATTGATACGCGTCAATGTGATTGAATCACTAAGGATGCATTTAGCTGGAGAGAACATTTCCTAGTTTTCTATCTCTAGTTTTGTTAAAATTTGGACTTTTGGAGGGGGTTTTTAGAAGTCCACCGATCCCCCAATTCTTGTTGAAGTGACACGCTACACCATCCATGATGAAACGCCACCCAGCGAGTCAGCTACCATCTTGGCTTTATAATGAAATACTTATACTAGTTGCGTTACTCGTAAGGATACAATCCTAATTCCTACAGAAAATCTATTTACCAAAACCCAACTGTTAACATGATTAGGTCAATTAGAGTCTGAATATTAGGGTTTATGCTATTAAACTTCTTTTCGTTTCTACCCTCCCAAATTGTCTGCATAGTTGCAAAATACAAAGTCCAAATTGTATCTCCTTCCCTTTCCTGATGTTCTTCCATCCACATCTAAATTTTGGGTCTCAGTCTTGCGTGAACACGGCCAATTTATATCGCATAAGCCCAATTATTGAGCATAGCCCATCTGAGCTCTATCCCTTTTAACAAGCTTTTTTTTTTTTTTTAACTGGAACTCTGGAAGTTTATTAATTAGCAGCCACCATGCCAACTTTAACACTTTTTGGGAGGACCCAGTACTTTTGTACTCTTGAAACCTTTGTGTCCAATCAATATTAGTTGCACTTGCCCTTTTTTATACCAATCTGATCATTTTAATCCAATAGTTGGGCTTTACTTGCGATAACCTTCATACACTTATCATACTGCACTTTTTCGTAGTCTGAATGTTGTTTTCTGAATTGAGGAAATTCCATATTCCACATTCACACCTGATTGATCGATTTCCCAAATTAGCTAATCACACCTTCTTTATCTTTAGTAAAGCATATACTCATGGGATTCATTGCTTTAGCTCAACATTATCGAGCTATATGTCTGACCAAAACCGTATTTTATCAAGTCACCCCAACAACATTGTAAACCGGTCTTTAATTATGTTATTCATGAGGTGGTTCTGATTCACGACATCAGTCATATTTCTCTGACACGTTCAGCATTTCTTTTTGACTTCTTGATATGTCAGGTCATAGCATACCATTCTGATCGCCATAAGTGCATCTTATTATTAGACATCTACAGCCACTTTGTAAGCAATGCCTTGTTTTTATTCTCAAATCGCCAAGGCCAAGTTCTTCCCTTTGAAGGTTTTGTCACGACAAAATGGATTTTCAAATCTTAAACCTAAAATGCATCAATGTTTGTTTAATGTTTATTCTGTTTGTTCATCTTTGTATCCAACGGTATTTTATTGATCATGTTTGCATCATCAAACCCCAAGCTTTGTTAAAATAGGTTGTCTTTTTTAAATGAATGTTTGTTTTCAAGTAAATTGCACTTCAAGACGTTTTTATTTTAGTACCTAGCACTTTATAACAACCATTTGGTTAAATGGATTTTTGTTGGAATGCATATATGAAATGTCTTGAGATATTATTTTAAAATTTTCTGTGTTTATGTTTTCAGGAAGTGAGAAAGGCTAATAGATGACTTCCAGAAGTAATATTGTTGATAGACTAAGCAGCTTGCCTGAAGAGATACTGTCACATATATTATCTCTAATGCCTACAAAATTTGCAATGCGAACTAGCGTTTTATCTAAAAGATGGAGACACACTTGGAATTTGGTCCATAACCTTGACTTTGATGATAATCACCCATTCCCTGAATTAGATCGTTTTACAGAATTTGTGGATCGAGTTTTTGACCTTTGCAAAACAACCCAAGTTAAAATTTTCAGGTTGAACTTTTTTAGGTTCTATATTCCAGAGTCAATTGTGTCGAAGTGGATTAATAAAGCACTCGGGTTGAATGTTTGTGAGATTGACGTACGGGTTAGACATCTTGAGTTGCCTTTGAGTCTCTTCAATGTCGAGACTCTCACAAAATTAACTTTACATTTTACTTTCCTCCATTGCCCTTTTTTGGACCTTCAATCTTCTGTCAATCTTCCTTGTGTGAAAAACCTTGAGATCGTTATCCTTAACGAACCTTGTGAATATGTGTTTAAAGTCATACATGGCTGCCCGAAACTTGAAAGTTTATCCCTGAGAATAAGATGGTGGAACCATGAAGAAGACTACTCTTTAAAGCTACCTACTTTGAAGCGATTGGAACTATCAATCTCAGAATCCACGTCACTGATCAATAAAGTTGTTGTAAATGTTCCTAATCTTGAATATCTCTTAGTTGATGGGATTTTGTGCTCACATTTAGTAATTGAAAATTTGTCGTCACTGGTCAAGGCAAAAATGTCATGTGAAGTACATCATGATCATCCAGAGGTTGAGCTTCTAAAAGGAATAAGTGAAGCGGAATCCCTTATTTTAGCTTTCAAGGTAAGTTTAACTTTGGTTTTAATTTGACATTTTTTGATAATATGTTACATTTTGAAATCTAATGGATTCTTGTTTTCGTTTATTCAACTTTAGTCTTGCAATAGCATTGAAGACCGACGTTATTTACCCCAGTTTCCTAATTTGAAACTATTGGAGGTAAAGGGATATGTCGGTCATGGATATCAACTAATCCATCAAATTCTTAAGAGCGGTTCAGAGCTGGAAGATTTATGCATTGAAAAGGTACCTGGGCTGTTTTAAACATCTGCCGTGTTTTATTTCTTTTTTTGCCGCTAAACTTCTTTTATCCTTGTATAACGATGGGTTTTGTTTATCTTGTTTGTGTTAAATCAAAAGCCAAGAGGAGGTCATTGGAAAGAACCTGAACGTACTTGTATGCTTATGAACCTTAAGACCATAAAATATACTGAAACGCGGGGGTATGATCTGAATATAGAGTTTCTGAAATATATGCTGGGAAATTTAAAGGTGTTGAAGGGCTTAACAATCACATGTGATACTATGTTTTCTGAAAAAGAAGAAGAATGCATGCGTGCAAAATTGTCGATGTTTCCGAGGGCTTCCAAAGATTGTCAGGTTCATTTTACAAGGAGTCGGATTTACCCTACAGCTAGTTTGTTTTCGTGAGAAGAATTGACTCTGTTCATCTCTCTCTTTCTGGCTATAACATTGCCTAGGATATTTTCTTTATAATCATAATATATGTACTAACTTAAACTTATATTGGTTCTGTATAAATTGTAATGGTGTTTCTGAGTGCCACGGAGCTTGTTGTTGTTTCTTCGTTTATACTTCTGCTTAAGAAGCTAGTGTCTCATATACCAAAGTGTGTATAAGTTGTAGTTTGAAGTGGCGAATTAATGTAAGTTTTAGTATAGGAGGTGTGAGTTGTGAAAAATACTATAGCAATGTCATACTTTTTTGCTAGATTGATATGTCATATACCATAGAATATAATCAAAGAACCCACTATCAAGATGCATATATAGTGTTGTAAAATCATGTTATCTTATTCATCTAATCTATTCTCTTGCTCTTGGACTCATAGATATCTTGAATAAACGTGTGTAACATTTGCTTTTGAGGACACGAATCTTTGATCTTTTCTTGTGGTATTCAATCATCAAAATTTTATATTGCACTTACGACATTAAGAATTTTGCTACCCAAATTAACGGAAATAACTTAAAGCTAAACTCATGTATCATCTTTCTTTCCGTTTAAGGGACAGCGGAATGAGGAGGAATTGCGAGTGGGGTTTCGCCTTAGCCCTGTGCAACTTTCACATACATCAATTGACAGGCATGGTAATGATACATTCTGATTTCATTTCATTTTGATTTGCATGCTTGGGGTTGTCTAGTTTAATTTGTGTCTGGTTAAGGAGGATTTTGGCAATTCTCGTATGCTAAGAATAATCGTACGTGTTTCATCTGCTTGTCATCACGTCGAGCAATAAATGAGGAAAAAACAACCTTTTGTCTAGTGTTTCGTTATACTGGATAATAATAAATATTATAATTTTAATTAGAAAAATTGAAGGGATGGGGGAGAGTAATGCAAATTTTTTTAAGAGTAAATTGCATAAATAGTCTTTAAGTTAGGTGAATTTGCATGTTTCATCTCAAACATTTTGAAACTGCAAAGACCGTCTATGTGGCAAACCTTTTGGAGCATGTATCGTCCCAAACTAGGGACGATGTATGCCCTAAAGGTTTGTCACATGGACGGTATATGCCCAAACCTGGGACGATACATGCCCCAAAGGTTTACCACAGGGACGATCTTTGCAGTTTTGAAATGTTTGGGACGAAACATACAAATTCGCCAAACTTTGGGGATGATTTATGCAATTTACTCTTATTTTAATAAGACAAGACAAATGGAGAAAACCGATATGGTACGACATAATTTGATGGCAATTGGTGCTCCACATATTGTGATCTAGTTGCAAGTAATCAAACCAAAAGTAGCTTGAAAGTGTTCCAAGATTCTCAAATAATGTCTATTTTAAGATGTAAATTTATTTCCATTAGTAGTAATCCAAACCGAATAGATGGGCTTGATAAAAAGCTTGTCACTTGTCAAATACATTTCACTTTTCGTGCGATATTTGTAGATTAACACACCATAATGGCATAATATTCCTAGGTT
The DNA here is from genome assembly GCA_014162995.1 of Artemisia annua. NCBI lineage: Eukaryota > Viridiplantae > Streptophyta > Magnoliopsida > Asterales > Asteraceae > Artemisia > Artemisia annua. Next base: position 518,494 of record LBNU01026562.1, on the reverse strand, counting down.
CACACACAATCATACGATCATAGAGATTAGAAATATTACCTGTGGACAGTTTTATCAAATTCAATGTGCTTGAATTATGCTAACAAATATACATTTACAGATCTACCACATTCTGTGCATAATGAACACTTGTTCGTGTGAGTAACAATTGGTTTTTTCATATTCTTTCTAATGTTTGATTCTTTTATTCGTAACCCCACCGCCTGTTTTCATGACAATCATGCTAAAGTTAAGTAGCGTAAAACACAAATATGGTACACGATGCCTGTATTTGAATAAGAAATCTCCTTTTTATTGCATATTCCCGACCAATAAGTAATAATTGCCAGAACATTTTATTCAACTACATTTAGAAGTGCCTTCTACATGATGATGTAAAATGACAATACAATTCATCATATGTATTGCACATACAATTGACCCGCAATAAAATGCATTTGTTATAACTTTGCAATTAAGTTTTGTTTAATCAATAGATTCTACAGTTTTGTTGTTCACTTAAACCTGAAATTGCTAAGATATATGTAAAAATAGATTATGACAAGATAGAATTTGATGTAGGAAATATATGATGAATGATGGGAAGTTTGAACTGATCACAAAATGAAAATGAGAGACATTACACAAGTCTTTATTGACACTTCAATTTCTAGTCTATACTCGATGACCCTTTTGTCACAACTAATGCTCCTACTAGGTGATTGTGTGGCAGTCGATCCTCTTTTAGCTAGTATTCTGCCTAACCAAAGATTAATCAGATTAAAATTTTATTAGGGCGTCTTTTGTTAGAGGATCATGTATGTATGATTAAGGGGATGTTTACTTTCCACTTAATGAGTGGACCCAATCCCTTAATTCATCTTAATAGGAGGTCCACCAAAACATATCTTTTAATTAAGTGGCTCATATGATAATATATCCAAGCCATTTAATTTAGTAAACAACCCACTAAATTAAGTGGCTTGAAAATATTACCACATTAACCACTTAATTGTCAGAGAGGGGATATTGTGAACCTCCTCCATAAAGATTCATTCAATAAAGAATTAAGCTCACTCAATGAAAGTAAACACCACACAACTATATACATCACATTACATCATCATCTTCATCACGACTTGCATCTTTCTTTGTTATGTTTTTATATAGTTGCCGACTTTTTACAAAAATATATCCCTCACACACAAATCCTTACTCTTAAACAAATAACTAAAACTTTAATCGTAAGCCAAAAAATTTCTCATTAAAAGTCTACGTTTTGCAACTTATAAATACGGAGTAGTAAACACATGTTTTGTTGCAACTTGTTGTTCTAGTAATGAAAGTCATGTTATATTAGTTTGATACTTAATGTGCTATTCCAGATAGTTGAAATAGATTTAAATGGAGTTTATAAGTATAGTATTTGCCGTTTTAGCTTAAACATTGATCATCACACTTATTATAAAATTTTGGAAAATGTAAAGCCAAACTATGTACACTTAGATAGTTATATATTGATGAAAATAGTAATCTTATTCTGGCTTATTAAAGTTCAGGGACTAATATTGTCTATTTGTAAGTTTCAGTTATACTGCATTGGACTTTTTAGCTAACTATGGAGAAGAGTTCAAGGTTGAAGGACTAAAGCTGGCAAGTGGACAAAGTGTATTAGCTTGGACTATATAAGCTGGAGATTGTGGCTATCTTCTCATAACCCTAATTTCATACTCAAGCCGTATTCTCTCTCAACACAAACCCACATTCAATCTGTTATAATCTCTTTGATAGTGTTTCTTTCTTATTGTAATAGAACTATTATCAATCTAGATAATATATCCACACCTGAGTAGCAGTGGTGGATTTGGTTTGATTCATTGATTCAGTTGTTGTTCTTGATAACTGATTGAGATCAGTTGTTACTTTGTTTTGGGTTTGTGATTGTTTTTAATAAAGAATCTTGGTTTAGATCCAAGATTACAGTTTGGTTTATAATTTGTTCATGGTATCAGAGCATTTTGCTCTATATCTGATCGCAAAACTTTTTTAGGGTTTGGAAAAAATTTGGGGGGTTTTCAATTTCATTTTGAAAAATTCAATTAACCAGTGTTAATTGGTTGTCTGTGTGTTTAATTGCACAGATCTAAAGGTTTTTTCAAAAACGCCTAATTTTTGAAAAAATTAGGGTTTCGTAAAACTTGGGGGTTTTGTTCTCTTTAACTGTAGGAACCCGGAAACAACCTAAATCACGACCTTCTTCACCTAAATCTAGAGAGAGAAAGAGAGATGTAGAGAGAGAGAGAGATGGGAGGATCATGTGTGTGAAATATAAGCTATGTTATTACCAAATGATCAACCAACCTCACAAATGAGGTTTACAATTCTTAATATAGAGCTAGGCATGTTAGCTTTCATGCTTATACAAGTTTAGCCCTTGAAGTTCTATCTTTCTAATAAACTTGAACAAACAACTTAGAAATACTTTCTTACGCAACCTATTACACGATTCAAGAATATAATGACCGACACTTCATAATATAAAAATACGATGCTAACAATCTCCCCCTAAGTGTTGGTCATTGAAGGTTGCGTGACGTCTTCATCTTTGTCTTTAAACTTTAACATTCTTTGCTCTTGACGTCTTTAGAAAACATTAGATAAGTCATTGTTCAACGTTCATCGTTCTTTGTTCCTTCATGCTTTGTGATCTTTGTATGATGACTTTTCTTTGTTCTTTGTTGTTGTGGTTGTTCATCTGCCTTTTGTCACTACTTCGTCTATGTAGGTTAATCGCCTTTCCAACATGCTCATACATCTTTAGTCTTTGCCATACGTACATTTGTTGTCGCTGTTCTTTCACATTGATCTTTATCACTTTACTTTGTAGATTCTTCTTTTTGGCGTAGAATCTTTCTTTGACTGTTGCTTTCCTTTGATCTTAGTGAGAACTTTCCTTTGACTTTGAGATGTATGTATGAGCATGTGGAAACTAGTGTGGTGGTTGTACCTGCATAAAACAGTTAGCAATAAAACATCCGGTACTTACAGGTTTGGAATTAGAGATCGTCAACAGCATATTGTGAAGACTTTCTCCAACCCTTACCATGGCCGTTCCTAATCGGATACCCTCGAAAGAGCTTACACAGACATACCGAAGTACACCCACGATTAGGTGAGTCGCTGGAGATCACCCCACGACTGTAGACCGTTTGGAATCCACCGAAAACACTAAGCGTAACCCACAAGAGATTACCGAAGTGACCTGCTGTCAGGGCTGTTTGATGTTGACCCTGGCAGGAGTTTCCGTTCAATCATTGAGAAGTACATAAGTAAATTCTCTCATAAACGTTCTGGCAGATTGCTAAGACCTGCGTAGGACTCTAAAGTTTACATCTGGCGTCCATTGATGTAGAACAACCAGTGTAATAATATCGTGTGTTCCTATGAGATCTTTTGATGAATCTCTTGGCTCTAGACTCAATAAGTGCACATTTAGTCGTCGGAGGAATGGAGCAGAGTACCTCCTTTTCAATATCAACACACTCGGAATGAGTGGTCAATAGATTATGCAGGGTTCTCCGTGAGAATGAAACAAGTATCTTTTGAGAGATACCCGAGTGGCTAGAAGGTTTAAGTGCAGTGCGTCACTGGGTCCATGACGTCTTGTCTTCAATACCGATGTCACCTTAGTAACAATCAGTAGCATATGAATTGAACCCGGTGTCTGACCTATGGTTGAATATATGGAGGGCTCATTTCTTTTCACCCTTTCTCATTTCATTTCTTTTTAATTCTTCAACCCCTTCTTTCCCTTTCATTCTTTACTCCTTCTTTTAATCATACCTAAGGACTTCTAATTCTATCTATTGGAATTGTCCTTGGGTAGATCCCTCCGGTTCTGGCGGATCATAGGACGGTTTTTCCTAACCTTAGTCACCTTATAACACCATGACTATCCTATTGTTGCCATAAACCTTTTGCTTGAAAATCTCTCAAAGTGTTTATGATCATAAAACACATTTTTGTTAACACATTGAGAGTTTTGCACTTTTGAAATACTCCCCCTTCACATGTGCTCATGATATGTTAAGATAAATTTGCACATGTTGGGTAGAGTTGGCACTTTTTGAATTGATCCACTCTTAATAGACATATACCCGAGGGACACGTTTACGTTGCTTAGTTAAAGGGATCCATTATCAGCTTTTAGGTGACAACTAGCCCTAATAACTAACTTGATGTTGTTAACATTCCTAAAAAGGAAGTTAGACCCGTCATGGTAAACATCTAATTAAGAGTTTCTCGAAATGGTACTTTTCTACTTGGATAAATCCTTTCGAATACTAACATTTTGTTTCGTCAATTCGAGAGTCAATTCTGAGTCTAGTATAAGACTTTTATGTCTTTACTTACGAGCTCGAGATTCTGCCACAACTTTTGAACATTTTTGATCACATTTAATCACGTCTTCTCCCCCTCAAAAATAGCATACCGTGATATTTTTGATATCAACTGATTAAATAAAAGCATTTGGAGAGAAAGACGGACTTTTTCGCATGAAATTGGAACATTTTCTTTTTGATTTTTATACTCCCCCTCAAAGAAAGCATATTGTTTAAACATAAAGTTTAAAATCAATTTTAATGGATTTAGAGGGAGTTTTTTCTTTGAAATACGAGTTATGTACTGAAATGTACACAAGTCATTTTGTTTTGAGGCTAAGTGCTTAAAAAGTTTTTGAAACCTTTGTTTTTAATTAAGCACTTTCCTTTCTTTGAAAAACGAGTTCTTAGTTGAAATACTAAGAAGTCATCAATTAAGCTCGGGTTTCGTACTGAAGTATACGAAAGCCATTGTGAAGAAAAATTTAGAGAAACGACATGTTTTAGAAAACATTTAAATGAACTCTCGCTCAAGCATATGTACATATCCGTGTCATTTTTGAAAGGCATTTCTAGAAACGTACATAATATCGATTATACGAGAGACATGTCGTGAGAAGAATATTTTTGGATTTTTAGATTTTATATTGTTTTTGTGTTTTTGAAAATTTTCTATTTTTTATTTTGTTTTTGTTGGTTTTTCAAATTTTGTATTTTCTTTTTTCAAAAATATTTACAGCGAAGCGGTTTTGAAAATGTTTTTCAAGAAGATTCGAGAAGACGTTCTAACTCCTCAGGGGTTAGGCTTCGCATGCCAATTCGTCGAACTAATTCGTCAAACCTTTCTTTTGGAAGGGCTTTAGTAAATAGATCGGCAAGTTGGTAATCCGTCTTAACGAAATGAATTTCAACTGTACCCTCTTCTACGTGCTCTTTTATGAAGTGGTAGCGGACTCTAATATGCTTCGTCTTAGAATGATGCACGGGGTTGCACGAGATGGCTATGGCACTTTTCGAGTCACAATACATAGGTATGCGGTCGAAATGAAAACCATAATCTGTGAGCTGTGTCCGCATCCAAAGAACTTGGGCACAACACGCAGATAGAGACACATACTCGGCTTCCGCGGTTGACAGTGTAGTGCAATCCTGTTTCTTAGACGACCAGCTGACCAGTTTTTCACCCAAAAATTGTGCTCCGCCTGATGTACTTTTTGCTGTAACTTGATCACCTGCATGGTCGGCATCTGAAAATGCTGTTAGATTAAACCCCGAATCCTTCGGATACCAAAGTCCCATGTTAATGGTTCTTCGAAGATACCGAAAGATCCGTTTAACCTCTTTGAGGTGAAGTTCGGTAGGCTTTGCCTGAAACCGTGCTAAGAGACAAACAGCAAATTGAATATCTGGTCGACTAGCAGTTAAGTACATGAGAGAACCAATCATACTCCGATATTTCTTCGGATCTATGGGTTTCCCGAATAAATCAGCACCAATTTTCGGTGAAGTGACCATTGGAGTACCAACAGAGTCACAATCTTCCATGCCATGTTTCTTTAAAATCTCAATTGTATATTTAGCTTGATTGATAAAAATACCACTAGGGGACTGATGTACTTGTAAACCAAGAAAGAATTTTAGTTCCCCCATCATGGACATTTCAAATTTGCTTTTCATGAGATTTTCAAATTGTTTTGAAAGATTAGGATTGGTTGATCCAAAGATGATGTCATCGACATAAATTTGAACAATTAAGATGTCATCTTTGTGTTTTTTAGTAAACAAAGTTTTATCAACCGTTCCTGTGGTGAAATTGTTTTTCAGCAAGAAAGAAGACAGTTCGTCATACCACGCCCTTGGAGCCTGTTTCAAACCATAAATGGCTTTCTTAAGCCTGTAGACGTAGTCTGGATGTTCTTTGTCGACGAATCCCTCTGGCTGCGTCACATACACTTCCTCTTTCAAAGTTCCATTCAAGAACGCAGTCTTAATGTCCATCTGATAGACGGTGATGTTTTTGTGAGCGGCATAAGCTAAGAAAATCCTGACTGCTTCAAGTCTAGCAACGGGCGCGAATGATTCTTCGAAATCTATCCCTTCTTCTTGCGGATATCCTTTAGCCACAAGACGAGCTTTGTTGCGGATTACAGTCATTTCTTCGTCCAGTTTGTTCTTCCACAACCATTTGAGATCAAGAACACGTTTCTCAAGTGGTCTGGGTACAAGTTCCCAACTATCGTGTAAATTGTATGAAAGAATTTCATCCTGCATCGCTTCAATCCACGGGTATTCTGCCGTTGCCTCTCGAATGTTCTTAGGTTCTTTCAAACTTAATGCACATATGTAGATGCACAATTCGAGATCGGTGGCAAGTTGTCTCCTCGTCTGAACTGGCCTGGATGGTTCACCAATGACATGTTCAATTGGATGGTCTTTAGTCCATTTGAGTGTAGAAGGGTACCTTGAATTCAACATATGCGTGTTAGATGGTTCATGTAACCTCGAAGAAGATGATTCAGATTCAGAAGCAAACGGGTTTTCAAAAACTTCTTCTTCTTCGTCTAATGTAGTATTTTGTTGTGAAGATTCTCCTTGAAAAGTTGAATTTTGGTTTTGCTCATCAACTCTTGGTAGAACAACTTCAATCACTGGAGATGCTGGAGTAGATGTTGATGATGATGTTGAGGGAGTTGGTGCTTGAGTTTCGACTGTTGTAGATGCATCTTGTGTTTGTGGTGGTGGTGGTTGTTGATTTTTAGCGGGTGCAGCGGAATGTTGTTTAGATGCATTTGTCGAATTTCCACCATAATATTCATCAAACATGAACTCGAAGAAGTTTTCCAGTTCTTTACTTGTCGGTTTATCTGGTGTAGTTGACTGAGCTCCATTAGGTACGAGTCCTGAACTGATATGTCCAGAAGTCTTTCTGTTAGGTTCGGGTCCTAATCCGGATTGATTAGAAGCCATTGGATTAAGCGCGGGTTCTAGAGTGAGTCTCTCAGAAGCCATTTGTGAAATCTCATCAAACTTGACATTCATCGTCTCCATTATCCTTCTCAATCTCCTATTATACACCCTGTATGCCCTCGAAGTTTCTGAGTAACCAATGAAGATTCCAATATCACCCTTAGCTTTCAATTTACCAAGATCTTCTCTGTCGTTCGTCGGATAGCACAAAGCGCCAAACACGTGAAGATAAGAGATATCTGGTTTTCGACCATTCACAAGCTCATAAGGTGTTTTGTTGAATCTCGGATGAATTAGGGATCGGTTTTGAGTGAAACAAGCAGTGGCGACAGCATCAGCCCATAAGAATAGTGGTGCACTAGAATAAATCAGCATTGTGCGAGCAGCTTCCACAAGAGTTCGATTTCTTCTTTCAACTACCCCATTCTGCTGTGGAGTTCTAACAGCTGACGTTTGGTGTGTAATACCAACATCTTCAAAATACGTTCTCAACTCCTGATTCGTGAATTCTGTGCCATTGTCTGTTCTTACGATCCTTACTGGAGCTTGAAGTAGAACTTGAATTCGCTTCAGAAAGGTGATGATGTGACCAGGTGCTTCATCTTTCGATCTCAAAAACTTTACCCATGTATATCTTGAGTAATCATCAACAATAACAAGAATATACTTCTTCCCATTGATACTTTCAACTCTCATTGGGCCACATAAGTCCATGTGTAACAGATGCAACCTTGCTTCCGAACTAGGTACGGTTTTGGGTTTATAGGTAGCTCTTTTGCTTTTTCCTTGTTCACATGATGGACATAAGTGATCTTTGGTGTATTTGAACTTGGGAAGTCCGGTGACGATGTTATCTTTTGCAAGTTTGTTGATGGTGTCGAAATTGAGGTGAGACAATCTTCGATGCCACAACCATGACTTTGTATCAGTTGCTCGTGTCATGAGACAAATTGGTGATGAGGATGCCATTTGATTGATATCGATTGCATAAAGGTTTGTGCTACGATTTCCAGTTAAGAGATCATCCCCAACCAAATTTCTGACAAAAACCTTATTTCTCCTGAATGCCACCTCTAAATCTGCATCACAGAACTGACCAACTGAAAACAAATTGTGTCCCAACCCTTGAACGTAGTAAACCCGAGTGATTAAGTAATTTCCAAACTGAAGATCTCCATAACCCGAAATAGCTGCAATGTGATCATTTCCGAAACGAACTGTTCCCATAAATTTCCATACAAAGTTGATCAGCAGCTTTAAGTTCCCGGTCATGTGCTTGGAGCAACCCGAGTCGACGATCCAAAGACAAATTTCGACAACCTGCCAATAACAGAAGAGTTCGTATTTGGAAACCTTGTGGAATTAGGTTCCATGGGGTTAGAGGTACAAGCAAAATCACATTCAGAGACGGGTGCAACTTGTTTAGCTTGAACTATTTCTAGTGTACCATCCTGAATTATGAATTCTCTACCCGTTGGAATCCATGCACAATAATTAAGGTAATCCCTAGGCGTGTAAATATTAGTGGTGTTCCTAAGTTTTTTAATTAGGTTGGCCACATATCTAGATTTAGCACTAGGTCCTTTTGGAACATCTTTCTGTTTAGGCATCACATTCTCATTCGCAGAAACACATTCATCATGAACATCATTAATTAAAGACTTTTTGCATTGTAAACCAACAGAGTCATTACATGCATTAGAAACAGTACGCTCGACATTACATTCAGATGAAATATGTCTCTTATTACAAAGCGATAAATTCCTATGGTGTTCTTCTACTTCTTCAACTTTATTCTTGCAACTACTCTTAGAAACAGGCGAGACTCTATTGTTCCTTGTATTGCTCCTAGGCTTTAGTCTGCTGCTCCTAGAGGTGCTTGCTACTCCTGTAGAAGGTAAGTTACACTCATTAGAATTTACTTTGTTGTCACTTTTAGCATCCTTAGGCTTAGTAGAATTATCCTTTGTGCATTTTTCATTAGTCCTAGTTGTTGAGGCACACGCAGTAGTGGGACTAATCCTAAAAAGGCCAGGTGCTAACACTTTTGGTTTATCGACAACAGCTTTGTTTTTCTCAACATTCTTTTCTTTTTCAACATTTTTAGGCAAAGGTGATGGAGTGACTGTTTTTGATAAATCTTTGTTCACATCGACTTTTGGAGCAAACCGAGAAATTGACATTTTTGGTTTTACAACCGGATTAAAAGCATTTGGTTTCTCCGAAGTCTTTGGTTTTTCAAGCTTAGTTTCCACACCCTTTCCTTTTAAACTTTCAAGCTGAGACTTCAAAAGATCATTTTGCTCTTGCAACTTCTTGAAATCACGCTCATACGACAATTTGTCATACTTGCATTCTTCCTTTTTTCGATCAAGTTGTTTAAAATATGACACGTTTTCTTTTTCAAGTTTAATAAGAGCATTTTCATATTTTGAAACAAGTGCGGAGGTCTCAGCTCGAAGTCTCTCATCATCCTCAACAGAATATGTTTGCAACACAATAGACATCACATCAGTAGACAAAACAGCTTCGAAGAGAGAGTCATTTAATCTATCCAAAAGTTTCATGTGTTCACGAGTTTCATTAACTTCCTTTACCAGGGATTTGTGGTCCTTGACAAAGTCGGTTGTTTCTTTTAACAAAGCATTTTCAAGATGAATTACTCTCGCACTGATGTTATACAGTGGGATTGTAATTTCTGTTTGAAACACCTTTTTCATTTCTTTATGAAAACTCGAATGCCAATTTTCAATACCAATTGTGGTTTTGGAATCAACAATGCTTTGAAGAACTTTGATTCTCTTTTTCACATCATCAAGTATGCCTCTAGTTTCACTTGTGTTAAAAGGATTGTCTGACGACATTTGTTCCATTTTTGAAAGATTTTTAGAGACAACTTGTGGTTTTGAAAGCATTTTCTTGAAAATCGATAGTTTTGAAACATTTGGTGTTTGTTTTTGAGGGACAAAAGTGATTCCATTAATTTCGTTCCATTTGTTGTAATCAATAGGTTTTAAATCTGGATTCTTTTGCTTCATTTTATTGTGACTCTCTTCCGCATGAGCTATTGTGTCATCATAATCACGCACATAAGGAGGATCATGTTTCTCTAAAAGCACATTTCCATTATAAATCACATTCTGTTCTTGCCGAGCTTTCTTGAGATTACAAGGTGTTTGACCAAGAGCCATTTTATATTTTGTGTGGTAAATCGGATCTGTCTGATTTGCAATCATTTTATGAGATTGTGATGAATGACCCGTTTTAACCAACAAATCTTCAAGTTTTGCAATCTTATTTTCTGACTCTTTGATTTCTTCTAAAAGCTTATCTTCTTTCTTTGCAAATTCCTTTTTCAACTCATCCCGTTCTTTTTGAAGATTGGTATAAGCTGTTTTTTGTTTAGAAAGTTGGTTTTGTAAATCAGAAATTTCCGCATTTAGGGATCTAATTTGCTTTTGTAAATTAACATCAAGTGTATCATATTTTATTTGCAAATGTTTTTCCCTTGAAACAGAATTTTGATAACCAGTTTCTAATTCAGACAATCTTTGTGTATGAAATTGAAAAGCTTTTTCTTTTTCCTTGTATCTCGCAAGCTCAGCGGTCAATTTAGCATTCGCGGCCTTAGCTTCGCGATTGACCTTTTTCACATTCTCAATCTCAATTTGACAATTATTCAACAATGATTCAAATAAAGCACGTGTTTCCTCATCATTCTCAGCATGCTGTGAAACAAAGCCTCCATTATGATTCATATCGGGATTTGACGAATCAATATTGCTATTATTCGGCATTTCCTGGTATGTATCATAATCGTATACTTGTGTCTCAGAATGCTGTTCCTCATGAGGGGACATATTAAACATATCATTATTGTTGAAAGAATTGTTTAATGGTACCTCAGATATCACATTAGCATCAAAAACCGGCGGTGTCTCAGAATCTGTGTCATACTTAGCCTCCTGGAGATTCGCCATGAATATGCAGTTCGCATCAATATCTTCACAATCTTCCATATCATCCATGAGTGCCATGTAGTCAATCTCCTCAGCATTCAACTGAAATCCTGCTTGCTGCTTCTGAGCCAACATCAATGCTTTCTGCAAGTACTCAGGATTTTTCTTATCCACCCTAGAAGGACAGTTCCTTGCCATGTGACCGACACCCTGACAATTGAAACACTTAACCAAATTTCCCTGATTCACGTTCACATTACCATTATTCCCTCCAACCTGAGCTGCAACATTTCCAACCTGATTACCCATAGCCTGATTACCAACATACTGACCCCGCTGATTCCCAACAAACTGACCCATCTGATTCCTTTGACCCATCCTATTTCCTGCATACTGACCCATCTGATTCTGATTCCCCATGTGAAAGCCCGTAGCATATCCTTGCTGATTCCCCATAACACCAACCATTTGACCCGTATTGCCCATGTTGAACCTCGGTTGAGCAATCTGCTTGTTACGAGTGTTCGATGAAATTCGTTGGTTGTTGTTAGTTGGAGTTGAATAGCGTCCTTGGAATGCCTTAGTCAGAAGAGCAAATGCTTGAGTTATTGCAGCAAGATTCTCATCATTATCAGTGAATTCGGGTTCTTGGAATTGTTGATCTGGTAGTTGTTGTGGAATGACTTCGTGTTGTTGTGGGTAGAATGATTGTTGATAGATAGGTGTTGGTTGTGAAACGTATGGTTGTTGCACATAGTTGTGAGTGGAAGATAATGATGGTTGTTGTGTGTTCACTGGTAGAGGTGTTGGTGTTGTAGCAATGAGTGCAAGAGGATCATGATTCTTAGCCACCTTTTCCTTCCTAACTTCATTTGCCTCAGCTTGGTTTTGCTTCAAAAAGTCATAGAGTTGATCATAATCCACCTGATGAAGATTCTTTGTTTGGTTGACAATTGTGACATATCGACCCCATTCTTCTGGTAGATTGTTGATGAACTTGATGTTTGTCACAATTTGTCGTGGTTCCAACTTGTTTCTGATCAGCTCATTCATCAAGGTACAGAACCTGGTGTAGTATGAATCAATCTGTTCACCTGCTGTAGACGTGAAGTTTTCCCATTCTGTTAGAAGCTTGTTCTCAACATCTTGTTGTCCAATTTCCGTTCCATGACAAAGTCTTCTAACTCGTTCCCACATAGCATAAGCTGTTTCACAACTGTCGACTGCAGCAAAGATCTCACGAGGTAAACCAAGTTGAATGAGATGCATTGCCATATCATCTGCTTCCAGTCTACAGCGGTGTAATCTTCTTCTTTTTGGAGACGAAAGAATGGTTGAGTAGGAGGTGTTCCATCTGGATTACCCGGATCAAGGATTTCTTTGGCTGAAATGGACCATTTTGAATGGATTTGATCATGAGCTTGCCATCGGTTTTGGTTTTGATGTAACGAAGCATACGGCTTGTCCATGGAAGATAACCACCTTTTTCAAGCATAGGAGGACGGTTCTCAGCACTGGCAGCATGAATATCTTGTTGAGTTGCCATTATGATTTGATTCAAAGTGACGTGTCGTGAAAAGTTGTTGTTGGATCTTTAGGATGAACTTAGGTTGTTGATGTAGATTAGGTTTGATGAAACTTTAAGGCGTAGACGGTTGTTCTTAGTGAGTTTGAATTTTCCCTCCAAAAATCTAAATAGAAAATTTTTCTTACCCAAAATTTGAAAAACACTATGGAATGCAAT
>LBNU01026562.1:440112-498209 GCA_014162995.1 Artemisia annua | reverse complement strand
CACGGCCCCCCCGGTTTCACAAAAAATGTATATATATATAATATTATATAATATCTAAATTATATATATATATATATACTACAATATACTATCATAGATACATATATATACTACATTATATAGTATATATACTCAATATACTCTATACTATCCTGTATATTAATAATATACTTATATAAATATATATATACTGTATTAATATAATATATGTATGTATATCATATATACTATTATCGTTGTATACTATATAATACATATGTATGTATATAGATATAATATATACTATATATAAAGTTACTATATATATATTATGTATGGTATCTATATATATATAACTAAATGTATGTATATATATATATACTACTATATATATATATAATAAGTATACCTAAGCTATATAATATATATATATATATGTATATATCTGTATATATTGCATATACTGTACTATACTATATGTGTTTATATGTATATATATACTGTGTATATATATATATATATACTATATAACTATACTATTACTATATATATATATACCTATACATATACTAATGAATATATACATACTTATATACTATATACATATATCGTGTGTGTGGTGTGTGTGTGTTAATATAACTACTATATAATATATTAATATATAACCTATATATATATAATGAATATATAATATATATATTATATATATATATACTATATATATATATCACTACTAATATATATACTATATAGTTCAAATGAGAATCATATTTAATGTGAGAACGCGAGAAGAGATCTTGGACGCGTAGGATCAAGTTAAGATCTTTGTTTTGGGCGGAATGGTTATTGGTAACTAAATTTGAACGAAATTTTCAGGGGTCTAATTGTATTCATCCTCATTGTTCACACCCCTAAAGTATTATCCCTTTTTCTTCTCTCTTCTTCTATCACACAATAACACACCAGTAAACACACACAGTCATAGCAAACCAGATCTCTCTCCTTCATCTCCGTCATCTTCATCATCTCATCATCTCTTTCTCTTCGCTCACTGATCTCGTCTCTTCATCATCATTCGTCCTCGATCTATTCATCACTCTTCATTGTCTATGTCACTGTCATCTCCGTCATCTCCGTCATCTCTGTCATCTTCGTCACTGCCTCTCCGTCATCTATCATCATCTTCGTCACTGCTACTTCCTCATCTTTCATTGTCTCCGTCACTTCATCTCCGTCCTCTCCGTCATTCTCTTTCGATTAATATCCGTCGTTGATTCTGGTATTGGCACTCCGTTAGGCCTATCTAATTTCTTTTTTTTTCTTTACATAATATGATTTTCTTATTGTTTAATAAATGCTTGTCTCGGTGTTGACTCCGCGTTGACTCTGTAGTTTGACGTATCCCTGATACCCATTTCTTCATATTTTGAAGTTGTTTCTTTAATAATTATTTTTTATAATTATTATACTATGTATTTCTGCACTGTCGACATTTTTTTTATTTGATTATAGATATTTTTTTTTAGGTTTTTTTTTGTATGTTTGTCTATCTAATGATGCGTTTGATGAAGATACTTTACGAAGTTAGCTTTTGATGTTTTAAGATGAAATTATTATTAGATTTAAGTTTAGTTGAGTATTTTTCCTTGTGCAGATTATCAATTAGGAATTGACTTTTTGGCGTTATTAGAGATTAGGTTTATTTAGGTATACTTCACTGTGTAAGATTATCAATTAGGTTGATTTTTTTGCGTTATTCAGTGGATTTTAAGTTTATTTAGAGTAATATTTTCACTTGTGAAGATTATCATTAGGATTGAATTCTTTGGCGTTATTAGGAAGATTTAGGTTATTTAGAGTATCTTCACTTGTGAAGATTATCAAGCTAGGATTGATTTTTTTTGACGTTATTATGATTTTTAAGTTTAGTTAGAGTATTTCTTCACTTGTGAGATTATATTAGATACGATTTTTGGCGTTATTAGAAGATTTAGGTTTATTTAGAGTATCCTTCACTTGTGAAGATATCAACCCTAGGATTGATTTTTGACGTTATTATGGCTTTAAGTGTTTGACGTTAGAGTATTTTTCCTTGTGAAGATTATCAATTAGGATTGATTTTTGTGTTATTAGAAGATTTAGGTTTATTTAGAGTATCTTCACTTGTGAAGATTATCAACCTAGGGTATCGATTTTTTTGAGTTATTAGTGGATTTAAGTGTTAGTATGTTTATTTCACTTGTGAAGATTATGCAATTAGGTGAACTTTCTGGGCGTTATTAGAAGATTTAGGTTATTTAGAGTTCATTCATTGTGAAGTTATCCTAGGATTGATATTTTAAAAATATACTTATATTCCTTATATTATTGCAAACTTATAAACTTGATCCTCATAATTTATGCAACAGAATACACATTGTGGTAATGATGGTGCTGAGATGAACGCTGGCTACGTTATATGATCAGGTGAGCATTGGGAAGTATGAGAAGAAAGGACATAAAAGGGTAAAGTTGGTGGTCGCTCCGCTGCTCACTCAGCATCCTAATTGGTGAAACTCAGTTCAGGATCACAATCTCAATATTCGTCGAAAGATCAGCTTTTCAGTCAGAGATTACGCATTACCCAGTCAACAACATCCTGGCATCTGTAAGAAAATTGGGATGAAAATGTGCAAGGAAGTTCAGGGCGGGATGAGACAGCCATTACCATGCTTAGAACGCTCCAGAAAAGTATAAATCGAATGAACTCACAAGATCTAGCACCCCTGCCAGGCTTGAGAGAAGGATGAAGCATAGAATCTGTAAGCTTTGTTAGTGTGAATAACTTTTATTATATCGCCTCCATTTTGTAAATTTTGTACCTGTAGTATGTTACGGAGCTGTTAGTATGAACAGTCTTCATCAATGTGTATTTTATTTTCCTTGTGAAGAAAAACAAAATCAAGTCTTAATTTATTTTCGACTTGTGAAAAAAGCTTGAGAGACAGATGAAGCAATAGATTGTGAACTTGTTACGCTGTGAAAAACTTTTATTACTAGCTCGTCATCTTTGTAAATTTGTTCTGTAGTATCAGTTAAGGCTTGTTAGATATGACCACCGGTTTAATCACATGTTTTTCCAATTTTTATTTTCACTTGTGAAAACAAAATCAAAGGTTTTAATTTCTTTCACTTGTGAAAAAGCTTGATAAGAAGATGCAGCAATACAGATCTGAACTTGTTATACGGGGGGGGCACTGTGAACAAACTTTTATTATTCCGTCATCCTTTGTAAAAGTTCGGTATTGTAGTAGTATGTTCTAGCTTGTAGATATGAACCACGTTTAACTGCACATGTGTATTGTTATTTTCAATGTGAAAAAAAACAAATAAAGTCTAATTTTGTTTCACTTGTGAGAAAAAAAATCCACATATGGTCCATCGATTTCACTTGTGAAATAAAAGCTTTACTAATACTCCCTTTAATATTATGTAATAATTTTTTGTAAGAAGTTTTACTATTTCTCACTTTTTGAAAAATAGAACGACAACATCTGTTTACCAGAGTATTGAACTTTCTAATTTTGAAAACGAGTAGTATGTTCTTAATTTTTTTTTCAGCCAGTGAAATTTTATATGGTATGTTAATTGTTTAGTATACACCAGCTTTAATCAATGTGTATTTTATTTTCACTTTGTGAAAAATATTTTTCTTAAAATTTTCTTTTATTTTTAGGATCATTAAAATGTGTTTTTCATCACTTAGGTGTTTTTAGATTTTTATTTTCACTTTTATTTTCGTACGTGTACGTTTTTATTAACGTATACGTATATTTTTAAATCTGTAAACGTGTACGTATTTCAGTGATTAATAGTAGTGTTTGTTTTTAAATTGCATTTGAAATTTCTTAGTTTAATACAAATCAAACTCACTTTCCCGTTCCCGTTTCATAAACGCTTGATCTCATATCCGTTCTTCGACACAATTCATACCTCACTGGGATTTAAACGACCCGAGGAATTCCTATACTATCCTTGGTGCATTGAGCCCTTTGATAGTTGACTTGAGTTGACCAAATCCTTGGTTGACTTTTGTTGACCGTTTCTGGGCCAATCAAGGATGACAAAAATTTGTAAGCTTAAACTACTTGCCTTACTACAACAATTTTTATTTATTTATTTATTATATATATTTTTTTTTAACCATGGTTTCCGACTTTTACGCCGACTAATCCACGGGGTTTGAACCCACCGCCACACAGACGCAAACCAGGTGAAACCCTCCCTTTTCAGGAGGTTGGCGTGACCACTTAAGGTTGTTTGCACCTAGCATGAATTGAACTTGAGACCTCACACATTTTAGAGTGATAGTCACAAGCCCTTTTACCACTAGGCGACCCTTAAGTGATTAATCATTCTTTACTTTATTCCTAACCTATAGTTACTCCATAGCATAAAAATCAAACCACATGTTTCTCTTTAAATTCTGGAAGATAGAAAATCAAAACAAAACATACACAACAAATCACACATAATAAAACATACACATTTGTATTAATCATTGTTTATATATACAGATAAATCATTGTTTATAACTTTTACAGTATATTGTTATTGATTTATGTCTAAATTTTATGCGTGTACATGACTTATAACTAGTTTGTATTAAACTAGCAAATTCGCAGCAAGTAGCTAGAAGAACAAAGTCCAAAGTTACAACAATTACATACAGGCAAACATTTGATCACGGATCCAATCATAAAAGCAATATGAAACAAAATCAATCAAAAGCAAACGTTGATGATTTCAAAATGAACAATCAAATGTTAACCGACAAATTCAAAACGGTCAACCAAACAAACAAATCGACACAAACGATCTTCAACAAAGACAATTGGGCAACCAACTTTAAAAGCACGACAAACGAAGATCCAAATTTCCAAATTTACAAATTTCAAACGATCAAACAAAATCCAAAATGGCCTAATTATAATCAAATCTTCAAACACCAAATCGATTTTCAAATTCCTAATGCAAATCAAATTCTAATGACTCACTTATTTATAAGCATTACGGTATAACTTCAAACTTATTATCCAAATATCAACAAATTCAAGCTAATAAATAACTTAATGAATGGACTCTTATAATCCAAACACTCAAAATATGAAAATATGATAAGGATAATAATTCTATTGACTCACTTATATTATGATGATTGAGTTAGGATCAAATGAGAAGAAAAACTATAATAAGAAGGATAAGAAGAAACCACAACCACACATTTGAGATGCACCTACAAAAATAGATGCATCTTCCCTTAAATTTCTCCCTCTTATTTGAATTGTGTGGCTAGAAACTCTTCTTACTTTTCTCATTTTAATTTTTCTTCTTACTTGATCCTTTACGGTCCAAATTCAGAAAATCAAAGTACCAAACAAAAGACCAATAACCAAGCTAAATTGTACTAATAATAAACAAGTGGTACTAGGCTAATAAACAAACGCACCAAATTCAATCTATAATACCAAACTGCTTAAATAATATTGGCCCAAAACCAAATGTAAGCCCAATTCCAAATCACTCCACCAAACAAACAACTACCTGGTGAATACAGGATACAATCGATCGATCCATCTAAAGAAACAACCAACAACTCCAAACGAATCTTCAATACCAAAAACAATTGAACGAACCTTTATTTATTTTTTTCTTTTTCTTCGTAGTTAAACGACCCTAGCTCTGCTACCACTTGTTGGTAATCAAAAGACAAAACAAAAAGACAAAGTCGACAAACGCGGCGAAAACTTAATTCAAAATTACCAAATCAAATACAAAACCGAATTAAGGATACTAAACAAAATTCAGCAAATTTTAATTTCAAAAATACAAAGAAAACTAATGCCACTCGCCTCCATTTATAAGCAACCAATAATTAAAAAAAAAAAAAAAAAAAAATCCTAAAATAACACAAATTATACTATATATACACTAGCTACAGGCCCGCCCGCTGGGCGGCTACCTTTTATATATCTTCAAGAAAAATATTAGTAGTAGATTTTTAGGATATCGATACAAATAACATAAAACAAAACTCTTGTATGTAATAATTGTAACATCAAGTCTTGAAATAAAGGAAATTATTGAAAAAATTGAAACCATACATGTAAACAAAATTCATAATCTATGAAGCACCTCTTGATACACAACATTTGTGGTAGTATTGGTGTAATTACCATCTTTGTCACAACACAACACCTTAAGATCTTTTTTGCTCTTCACTCGTGAAACGACCACATAAAGTTGGCTATGTGAGAAAACCGGATGTTGCAAATAAAGTCCAACCTTTCTCAAAGTTTGACCTTGGCTTTTGTTTATTGTCATGGCAAATGAAACACAAATGGGTAATTGCTTTCTTTTTAGTTGAAAAAGATTTTTATCTGACGGGGATATTATCATTCGAGGAATAGCAATAACTTCTCCCAGTTTACCTCCAGATATTATTTTTGCCTCGATATTAGTGACCCCCATTCTCAAAATTTGCAACCTTGTTCCGTTACACAAACCACCTCTTTGATCAATGTTGCGCAAACACGTTACCGGAGCGCCAATTTTCAAAACTAACTTATGGTTTGGAACAACAACATTTGATTGAATTAAGGAATTCTGTTGAGTACGACGACTCATTATAGTTGAAATCAACGTCAATGTCCGAAACCTAAGATAAAAGTAGGTAAATAGTTGATACGATAACGTTAAAAGAATATAATGTTGAAACTAAAAATAAGTTCATGTCTGTGATAATCATAAAGTAAAAGTACATGCATGTTATTGTTGGAAAAAGGTAAAAACCAAAAAACCAAACTTATAATGTATGACAAACTTCTTTATAGATGATGTTGGTTTAAATTATTCTTGAAAAACTTAACAAACGATTATAGCAAGTAAATGTTAGAGTAAATTCGACAACCATGCTTTTGAAGTAATACTGCATGAACCAAAGCAAAAAGAAATGCAAGAATAATCCTAAACAATCCACTCATAAGCTACTGATAAGCTCGCGATATCCATAGTAAGCTCCACCTAATATCCATTGCAAGATCTACAAGTCAAGTGCATAAAAGATGTAACATCACAAACTTTAACTGTTGAATAGCATAAAAAAAATTAAGTTATTTGGGGTTTTTTTACCAATGCTAATATAGTTAAAATAAGAAAAAAAACAGTTCACCATTCTGTTATCAAAGTCATAAAGCTTTCTTCTAAACTCTTGAACAAAATGGTTAACCATTCTGTTATCAAAGTCTTCCCCACCAAGGTGAGTATCACCGGCAGTAGACTTGACCTAAAAAATACCCTCTTCAATAGTCAATAGTGACACATCAAAAGTACCGCCACCAAGATTTAAAAAAATAATATAAAATTAATAAATAAATAAAAATCAGCACATTCTTCTCTCCAACGCTACTTGCCTTTTTGTCAAGACCATAAGCAATTGCAGCAGCAATCGGCTCATTGATGATACGCATAACATTGAGGCCTGAGATCGCACCAGCATCCTTGGTGGCTTGTCGTTGTGAGTTGACAGAAATCATTGGTTTCTCAGCCGGACCAGAAGTAAGCTTAAAAGGCCATAGCTTGATGTCACACTTTATACTGATGCATCACGATATCTCCGACCAATAAGACGTTTGGCATCTGTACAGAGGATAATAAAGTACTCGTTAGCTTTAAATCACTTCAATCAAATTAATTCTATAAACTAAAACATGAAAAGCCGATACAATATGAAAACAGCCATTAATACTAAGCATAACCTATACAGGATATAGTGTTCCAAAATGCTTTTGCTGATTTTATATGTGATAATAAGAAATCATTGACAAAATGCAACTTACGATATACAAAAACCATAGGTTACGCTCGGAAAACATTATTTATATGAGTATTATAAGCATCAACACATACTATCATTAACATCTTACAATTGTGAGGATAAATCCTACATATAAACTATATAAAATTGAACATGTACTATACTACTGCAGATTGCTAATAGTTAATTAAAATTCACGTCAACAAAAGACTCAAGCAAATAACTATACTTGGGATAAGTTTTGTAGGAGATTACATGATTATTGGGCTGCACAAGATATATATAGTATCTGGCAAATCAATTTGACTAAAGTTTAGCCTTTTTATGAAATTTAAGGCACTAACCATTAAAAATTTGAAGGAAATATAATAACTATATGTGGTTCAGAACACACCCGCCTCATTTGAACCGCACCGGAATTAATGCATTGTGATTTCTGAACATTACCCGTTATCCAACCTGCACAACTGTTAGCATAAATTTACCCGTTATAGATAAAACTGAAACCAAGCCGGCCCATTTTTATGTAGATGGACTGCAATTTGCAGCTATCTGTCAATGGATCACATTTGTATTGAGCTATGTAGTGGTCCAAGGTATAAAAGGACCTCATGCATTATGACAACCATAATGAGTGATGTTAAAATATTTAATGTAAATATTTGCAGCAGGTTAATTTTAATTTTAACTAAATGTCACTCTACTATTTTTCTTCATTTATTATAACATATTCTTAAAAGCCAATTATCGAACACATGGAAATAGATGATGAATATTTAATGAATGAGAAACTCCTTACGATTATTTAAAAAAAAAAAAAAAGAAAAAGACATACATGGAACCTCTAAATTACAAATACTACTGCTCCAAGTTCACAACTACACTATTGGCCACAAATACGCATCAAATTCAAAATCGTAGCAAGCTACTTCACTGATTAGAGCTTTACCATAACAAATGAACATAAGAAGATATGGTAGTATTTACCTCCAAGAATAATAAGTAAACCAACTCCACTTCAACTATGATACTTTTATGGGCTCTATTGCAGCAAGTTACATAGTAATTTTGCACTTACAGATGAAAGGGCAACAAAATTTGAATGACGCACATATTTGCCACAACCTACTCTCTGCTAATGAAATGTAATGGGTCAAAATAGGCATTCTTTACACGTGTTATTAGCAGGGTGTAAACATATATTAAGTTTGTATTATATAGATGTACCTGTATTCAAGTAGCCGCCTGTGAGGAACAAAAATGTTATGTTTAATATGATGTACCTGTATTCAAGTAGCCACCTGTGAGGAACAAAAAGGTTACGTTTAATATGGTGTACCTGCTATTGAAACATGAGAAAATTAAAGGTAATTAAGACATACTTCAATATTTTCAAACATGAGAAATTTAACATTTTCAAACATGTACAGTTGTATCTTTGCTATTGAAATATCTAAAAGAAAGATAAAATCATCCGTTATTGTGATATAAGCAGGCTCTAAGTCACCTCTAATTACTTTTCTTGATTAATGATAACTACCGGTAAGAGCACTTTGCATCATAAGGAAAACAACTTTCTCAAATACATTTCAGCCGAACCACATAATAAGTGCATAAGTCAAAAAAATAAGCTTAAGCACCAAGTATTAGTGTCGTGGAACTGGTATTTAAAAGCAACATACCGAAGGAGTATTGTACTTACGTATAGGGGCATTTTATTGGGTAACATCGATAGCGACAATGAGTGTTAGTTTCGGTGATTTTTCCTCAGAAAAAAAAGATACCAATTATTTAAACAACAATTCAAGTACTGCATATTGAAGGGAATTTAGTGAACATGAAAACAATATACGCTTCTAATTACTAAATTAGGTGACCACCCACTATATGTCAAATATACCATAGATAAAAGACTAATATACAAAATATAAGATATTGAGTTTAAGGCTATATCACCAGTCAATATACCCAATGAACCAGGAATGACAAATTATATATCAAAGAATATATATATCAAAGAGATCTCCTAGTTACTCTACACAAATGTCATATACAGTTCACCAATGCAACAACAGATATGGAATAAAAATATTCCCAATGAAAAAAAAGAAAAAACAAATAAAGCATGATAAATCCATAATCGAAAACAATTCTTTAGCGTGTAACATAAACACTACAATAATCAAAATATAAAATTAAATGAAAAAACTAACCTGGATAAATGATAAAGAACAATTCTTTATCCATTTTTTGGCGATGATAAAATCCACAATCGGTACTCCAAATGATAATTTCTTCGAAGGGTTATTGATAATTTCTTGGACTCTGCACTATCTTTTTCTCTCTTTCCTTAACATTATGCGAAGGGTTATTGATAATTTCTTCGCCAACATAAATAAATTTGGGGATTTGAGTAAACAAATTAGGGTTAACGGTTGATTATTTGTATTCATTTAATTTTGGGTATCAAATTATGTGAAGGAATAATTTGAGAATTTAGGTACGAAATTATGTGAAGGGAGGAAATTAGGTATGAAAAATGAAGGGGAAGATCTGGTTTAGGAGTGTTTGACCGAAATGATAAAAAGGAAGGGTGTAAAAAGTGATCCAACGGTGGAGTGAATTTTGGAAAAATAAAGGGACACGTGTTTTATTTTAATTAAAAGGGGGTAGATGTGATTTGAAAAAACCCTCCTTTATATGGAGTGGTGATTCAGTGGGATGTTCCCCCCCACTTGCTAGCTACAGTGATTATATAATTTTTTATTCGCAGCTACAGTAACTAACGGCCGTTAGTTACTGTAGCGTTATAACTAACGGTCGTTAGTTACTGTAGCGCTATAATTTTTTTTTTTTTTTTTTTTTGGTTTCAAATTTAGTCCTCTCATAATTTACATAATTGATGCTTCATGTTATACGTCCATTGCAAGGTCAGTCCTTAGTCACTAAATTGACGTTAAGTAGCTACCGGCTGTTATCACACTTTCTCTGTTCGGAAAACACCCCGCGGCAACGCGCGGGATTCCCATCTCGTTAATAAACATACCAAAAACTAATATCTATCTAAAACAAACTTTACGAAACAAACCCTAAAGTTTAAGTATCTTTCTAACGAATATGAATGAAACAACGAACATTGTTCGTAGTTTAACAAGAAAGCACTACAAGAAAATGATACACATTTTAAATACGTTCCGTGCAATGGTGGATCTAGGAAGAGAAGGTACCATATTCATTTTATTAAACTAAACAAGGTTGTAACACAATTTTTTTTGAATGTGGTGCATTTTCAATAAATCAAGCATATTATACCGTAGACATGGTAAATTCCGGCGATTCACAAAAGCATTCAAAAACCACCGTAGGTCCGCCCCTGAATTCGTGTACCTTATATAAGTTATGTTTTTAGAATATTAACATCAACTTGTCATATACTCATTTCCAATGTTTAAGACCCTTAATTTCCTATGATAAACTAAACCTTAAAACATGAAGCCTTTTGGTGTACATAACTACATATGCAACTTCATAGTTACAAATAACTCATTCGTCCTGAACTAACCATATACGAGAGTTTGGAATAGTAAGCAAGTAAGCATTCGTCAATTGCTTGTACATTTCTTCTCACAACAAAACTAACACGATCAATCATGTTTGACCATAACTTTAGAGGATCTTAATCCGTTAACGAGGATAGTAAGCAAGTAAGCATTCGCCAATTGCTTGTACATTTTTTTAGTGTGAGGGTATGATTGAGGTTTTTCATCATCACATTAGTTTCACTTCACCATTTATCACTCTCATTGTTCTTTCCCTCTCCTTTCCTTCAAACTTTGTGTAACACCTTCTCTAAACAACACATATGCACTATGCACTACACATAAACGAAATAATATATTAATTCTATTTCTTGGTGAATGTGTTTTTGTTGCCGGAGTATAGTCCTAATTGGGACCCTGTTTTCTTTTTGCCACAATTTCCTGCAGAGTTGGAACTAGGTTTCCCGCAAGAACGGGCTCTCCCGTGCTTTTGCCGCGGGTGCACCCCGCACCATTCATACCGTAAATTATAATTTACATATTGTTTGGATATACCCAAAAATTTCGGGTTCATCTTTTACTAGATCTTAGTTATCGTTTGATTTTATTTTCGAGATCAGGTACAAACTAAATGAAAATATTGGAACCCCAAATTGCAATCAAACACGATTTATGTGCTTGGCAAGTACGAAATGAACATAAACACAATTAACCAAATCCACAACAACAACAATAACAACAACAACAACAACAACAAACTCAACCCCGCTGAGCGGCGTAAGGAGGAGATGAAATATAGACAGACCCTAGCCCTACCACAAGGATAAACCCAACAGTAGAGAGACTGCAAATCCTAACGTATTAAGGTAATTATCCGAATAAAAAAGTCGTTAAACTCTTAAAAATTTTATATAGTTGAAACTTACGTATCCTTTGTTTGCATCTTCTCTTCGTCTTTTTAGTTGAAATTTTGAATTCCTTTGTAGCACGTTGAACATTTTAGTTAATATTTTATTTCACGTGTAAATAAGAAATGAAAAACAAACAAGAACAGCGATGTTCTATTTGTTTACATTATATAATTAATTTTTTATTTGTATTATACTACGGATGATATACTTAACATTGCATGCTTCCAAAACAGGGTTGCTGTCGCTGAATTATCGATCCGGAGCTAACGTACAAACAATAAAACATCATGCATTTGGTCCTGGGATAACTTTTTATTAATAAGTTATTACTCGTATTATTATCCAAAGATTATATAAACCATTGCAGGAAAAATATAAAAGGTGTGCACGGATATAGCAGTATCTTTCATATAGATTGTAATTTTACAAACTTATTGGTAAGTAATGTGTAGCCTTATACAATGGCGTTTGAATCAGTATTGTATAAAAGGGTAATAGAAGGCTTAGTTGGTGTTCTGGATACGAAAGTTGGATTTTTTATTTTTTTTTATTTAAGCATTGTTAATTGGGTAGGCGATGATGATAAGCATGTGATAGACTCAATATATGAGAATAATCGACCAAAGTTTGAGAATAACCGTATCTTGGCGGTGCACTTATAGTAATGCAGCCATGGCGAATTTTTCCTCTTTGTTTTGATACATTCTTGCAAATCTGGGCCATTTTCTTTCTATTGGTAGAAACAAACGACCACGTTTAAGGGCAAAACACTGTGTTTTGGCCTTTCGAAAACGACGCCATATAAGTGTATTGTATAAATAAAATTTAATAATTGTGTCTATTTTTTTATTGGATTTAGATGTAATCAAGATAAATGTATGTATTTATTGCAAAAAACTGTAACAACGAAAAATGTAGGAACGATATGATGCTCAGTGTTTGGCTAAAAAAAGATACATGGTACATAAATGGACAGTGCCTCGTGTATCTTTTTTGGGCTGAACACTACGAGTCAATCCTCCGGTTTATGGTTTACCAGTTGATGTTGTGCACATGAATAGGTTGAACGGGAATTAATATTACGAATAAGATGTTTGAGACTCATGATTTTTCTATGTGGCCATCTATTTATGTTTATTAGAGAATAAAACCCAACGCACAGGATTACACAAGTTTTAGTTGGTCAAGGATCTGAAAATACTCAAGGAGCGTTATAGTCATCGACAGGGGCGGAGCTATTAAGGGACCGGGAAGGGTCCCGGCCCCCTAGGCCTAAGCCCGTTAGTGTATTTTTTCGCGATTTCATGTGTTATTCCCGAAAAAAAATTGTTTCGGCCCTCCCATTTAATGTTCTTCCGGAACAAAAATTGTTTCGGCCCTCCCAAAAGAAATTTTCTAGCTCCGCCACTGGTCATCGATAAAATCTTAAGCTTCGTTGCGTATAACCTTCAGATTATATCGAGAACCCTCAACGCTTCCTGAGAATTTTTAGCTTCCTGACCTCTTAAAGCTTGCATGATCGCCTGCATTGGGACTTTTACGACAACATAAGGTGCATCAACTCTATATGTATTGTAGTTACATGTAAAGAGACCCTACTTCTGTCCGTGTGTACGCGTAAGCGATTATTTAACTTAAGTTGCAATGTAGCATTTCTTTTATGTAAATGTGTGAAAAATGATGATTTAGTCATTCTGATCGCGAGTTGGCAGTTAGATTCTTTGCATATCTCTTCATCATGTTTTTATCTTTAGACATGATAAAATTAACATAACTTCATTTATGATTAATTTGTTGATTGTTTTTAGTACTTAATATTAAATAATCGATAAGAATGTTGTTAACGAACAAATTGGCACACAATATTTCAAACAAATACCTGATGTTTAAAACACTCCACCGTAGTGCACGACATCACAAATCCTCATTTATATACATTTGAAAAAATAATCACTGCTCATAGTTGTATCTAATCAAGTTTGGTTAAATCTTTTTTACATCCTTACATCCCATCATCAATTAGATGACACATTAGCACTACTTTATATTAATAAACATTTAGATTCATATTTGAAAAAATACAAAAGCGTAGATTATCTATATATCAACTTCCTTAATTCAAATTAGTTAATAGAAAAAATATACTTTTTGGAGAAGACTAAACACAAAGAATAATAAATTGAAATTCATAACTTTTAAGACCCAAAAATTTGTAATTAGATGTAATCGAT
Source organism: Artemisia annua (assembly GCA_014162995.1). Classification (NCBI taxonomy): domain Eukaryota; kingdom Viridiplantae; phylum Streptophyta; class Magnoliopsida; order Asterales; family Asteraceae; genus Artemisia; species Artemisia annua. The sequence continues at coordinate 483,694 of LBNU01026562.1, read as the reverse complement.
AAGCAAATAACTTAATTTGTTGAGCATGGAATTTTGTGGATGTTTCAAAATTTCTTTTTCTTTTAAAATACATTGTTGCAATGCAATTTGTGATTTAAAATATTAAATTGTAAGTGACATGAAAAATAATTGTTAGATTCTTACACATTCATATGATTAGACGAGTACCCGTGCATAGCAACAGAATTTTATAATGACAGATAGTTTTAGTGATAAAAAAAAGTTTATGGGTCATAAACGAAAATAATAAACGTTTGAGGATATGGGGATTAAACATAATGTTTTGAAACCCAGTTCGACCCGGGTGGTTCAACTGGTTGAATGTTCCGGTCAAAAAATGAGTCAATTTACACCGGGTCATCCGACGGGTTGGGTCGAAAAAACGGGTCAAACCACCGGGTTTGAAGCGTCCCGTGTCAACCCGGTTTTTATATGTATTAATAGTTTCTTTTTGAAATATATACTTTCAACATTTTTTTTGTTTAATTTTTCACTTTTCACTTTTTGATTTTTCATTTATATATAGAAAACTAAATCTAAACATAATTTTAAGTTGATTCTTAACATATAACATAAATAAATTGCCATGCGGAATTTGCCTTTAAAAAATTATTGCCATGTGAAATATCTTTTATAGGAACAAAATAAATAAATTTTATATCAAATAATAACAAGACAAACTGTGTCTTTTTCTTTTTTCTTTTATTATTTATTTATTTTTATTTCAACCCACCTCAAGTATTTGGACATACAAAATTCAATTATTGTATTAAAACATGTGAAAATAGCCAATCGGGTTGATACGGAATATCATAATGCCATGTGAGTTAGGTATTTATTTTGCTAAATGTTACCGGTCATCTAGCTTAACTACGTATAAAAGAAAAATTGTCAAATGTGAAATAGTGAAATATTGAAAATAGTCAAATGTAAATGTGAAAGAAACTTGTTAACAATCTATAAACAATTAAAAGGGAAATGTTGACAACTTAAACAATTAAAATAGAAATGTTGATATTAAAATGGAAATGTTTTTACAAACGGTAAGTACAAAATGCAAACCGTCTAATGTTTTTAAATTAAAAATGAATTCATGGCTTTATATGAAGATGTTGCTTATAAAAATGTTTTTTTTTTTTTTTTTTTTTTTTAGTTTGTACAAAATGCAATAATGTTTTGGAAATGTTGATATTAAACAATACCGTCTAATGTTTTTGTTTCTTTTTTCTTTTCTTTTTTTTCCTTGCAAACCGTGTCCATGGATTATTTGCTTACTATAGTGTCCATAACCAAAAAATATAGAAGAACATACATGAATCCTAAAAATATATGTACAAATACCCTATAATCATATATATGTATAAATACCCTAAGATTACTTGACCACTAAAAAAGATAATATAAGATGGTATGAGAAGATATAATATAAGAATTTGACCACTAAAAGATGTTATAATCAATATATATATATATATATATATATATATATATATATATATATATATATATATATATATATATATATATATATATATATATATATATATATATATATTTTAACAAGTAACTACAGATTTCTTGCACATGCCTTAACATAAGAAAGAAGACAATCTTACACATAACTTTACACAAAAAAAGAAGTGCAAATATGATGGTTTAGCCAAGGCAACCCGAAATAACCCAATAACCTGACCCGATATAACCTGAACCCGATTAGACCCGAACCCAACAACCCGATTTCTTATCGGGTCGGGTTGCGGGAAATATTTCTAAAAGTCAAAACCCGATTCAACTCGATAACCCGACAACCCGACCCGATAACACCCCTAATTGTATATGTAGATGTATTAGGTATATCGAAAGTTCAAAATTATGATTATCGAGACTTGGGAGCCGACAAATACTATTGGTAAGATTTTTGACAAAGCTTCCATTAGATATAAAGTTGGGATGGGTTATTGGTACCTCTCAGAAAACTATACCGTCTATATATATATATATATATATATATATATATATATATATATATATATATATATATATATATATATATATATATATATATATATATATATATATATATATATATATATATATATATATATATATATATATATATATATATATATATATATATATATATATATATATATATATATATATATATATATATATATATATATATATATATATATATATATACACACACATATACATATATATTTCTCTTAAATGTTTTGTGTAACCAAAATATCACTATAACTATATGCCACTAGAAAGTCCCGTTGCTATGCACGGGTATTCGTCTAGTAATTTACAATATATACAACCATATAAAAGTACTAGCCAATAAGATCTAAAGTACTTAAAACAAATCTTATCACTATAACTATATGCCACTAGAAAGTCCCGTTGCTATGCACGGGTATTCGTCTAGTAATTTACAATATATACAACCATATAAAAGTACTAGCCAATAAGATCTAAAGTACTTAAAACAAATCTTAATTCTGTTTTTTGCCTTCTTCATTTCATCTCGAACGAAATTAAGATTTATTTACATATAGTTCATTAGACTTCGCGTTCTTGTTCACGTAAGCATCTATGCTTTGTTTTTATTTAGTAGAGTTATTAGAAGAAAGTTCAATCTAGATCCAAAATTTATTAAAGACTTAAACTTTCCTATATGTTAGTTTAGTTACTAGAATCTAAAAAAACATCAATTAGAGTGACGCTCTTGACCCGCGACCTACTAGTAAACTCATACTCCAATTTCAAATGAGTACACACCAAATTCTTTTCTCCATGTCATTTACACTTTTTTTTAATGTGAAGAATATATTACTATCAAACCACATAACTCTTACAAGGAATTCAACAAGGATAAAAAAAATATGCTAATGATCCTTAACAAAGACAATACTGCAATGACTAAATGACTATACAAATTGAACTTACACTACTAAATTCGTATCTCTTATTCTCCACATTTCTAAAATAGCCACTACATTTCCTATTACAACATTTGTAGGCTCATGCTATTTCCAGTGTAGAAACACAGAAGCCACAAATATTTAATAGGCCTCATGACTGTTTAAGATCAACATACACAAACTACATTTCCCTCATGAAGGCAAGGATATGATCCTCTCTGCAGCTGCCACCTCACAAAAGGAAACATAAACTTCGCATCCATGAAAAGCATCATCTGTGTATAAGCCTTGTTACCTCAGACAAATGATTACATTTCCTTCATGAAGGCAACTTTATAACCCTTTTGCAGCAACCTCCTCACAAACTGCATTTCCCTCATGAAGGCAAGGATATGATCCTCTCTGCAACTGCGACCTCACAGAAGGAAACAATGTATCTTTTAGGTAATTTCCAATTGAAAATGGGAGGATTTGTAGAACCTTGTTTTGCTCTTCAATAGACATTCCACCGAAGAAGACTATATACGTATTCAAATGAGTCTGCAAACCAGAGATACCACCATACTCTTCTAAAGCATGTTTTATAACTTTGACAGACTGAATACCACCATTACACAACATAATGAGGCCATCAGCAAAACATAAGTGTGTATTATTCAGTTTCTTGCAGCCAAAGTGGTATCAAAATGCAGGATTCAAAATAATCTTTTTCTTCATAATAAGGTTGAGCATTTCCAACACTAAGGTAAAAAAGATAAGGAGAGATGGGGTTTCCTTGTCTAAGACCTCTGCCACTTTTAAAATAACCTTATATTAATACAAACTGAGAATTTGGCGGTTGTTACACAGATCATAATCCAATTGATCATTTTAGTATGAATACTAAACCCCCTTCAAGAGAGCCCTTAAAAACTCACAATTAAGAGTGTTATATGCTTTTTGAATATCAATCTTGAAAGAACACTTTTTCACTTGATGTTTTCTATTATACCCCCTCATTAATTCTTGTGCTAACAAAATGTTATCACTGATTTACCTGCCTGGGATAAATTCACTCTTTTTCTCATTAACCAGTTTGCAAGTACCCCTTTAATTCTATTAGTAAGGAATTTGCTAATGCATTTATACAAAACATTACAACTTGCAATAGGCATATAGTCAAAAACTTTGTTTGGAGTGTTTATTTTAGGGACAAAAGAGATACGGGTAGCATTTACCTCACCCAGAAGCTTTGTCAAAAAATTCTTTAGTTTCCAGACACACATCTTAACCAACTGTACTCCAAGCAGCCTTAAAGAACTTAGCAAAGAATCCATCTAGTCTAGGTGCTTTTAGACCATCAATATCAGATAAGACCTCTTTAGTTTCTTTTTCACTTATTAGCTTAACCATATCTAAAGCATCATCTATAATTAATACAACAATAAACAAGTTTTCATCTTGAGGAAATGGCAACACATCATATGTTTTCCCCAAAAACTTCTGAAAGTGACTTACAAATTGGGCTTTAACCTGATCATTTTCATATCTGACATTTGATTCATCACAAATAGATACATTTCTACTTTTATGAACTTTCTCTTTACCCACCTTATGAAATAATATGATGCATTTTTATCATCCTCCTTTAACCAGGAAACTTTAGCTTTCTGGTACAATAAACTTTCCTCATCCTTTATAGCTTCATTATATACTTGCAGTATTTGAACAGTTTCCTTTTTAACTTCCTCATGTGGGTCCTGCTCATTAAACTTTGAGCTTGTTTCAACTTCTCTCTAAGCATTGCAGATCTTTCAAAAACACTTCCATTTTTTCAACTGATATGATTTACAGGGGATACTAAGTTCTTTAATCTCTTAACAGCTTTATACATATTGAAACCCTCTATTACTTTCTTCCATTCAGCTTCTAAGAAGTCTTTCATGTTTGCCACAAAATTAGCAAATTTAAAGGACTTTCTAAATCTTTGCACCTTTAGGAATAACAAGAACACCAGGTGAATAAATAGATATGAAGAATGGGAGAAAAACACCATGAGCCAATGGAAAACTGTTAGAAATATAAATATTCACGTGAAAGACTCGGTCACCCCAAGTATAGTTTAGCATTACGTAGCTCGTAGTGTTATCATTAGTTAACTAGTACGTAGTTAGTTAGAATAGTATTTGTGGAGTCGGGTCGGGTCTTTACCCACTGTCAGCTCGCTCCACAGCCCGTGTAGGGGCATTATTTGGTTGTAACTATAAATACCCCTCTCCACTCTTGGAGAGGGTTGGACCTTTCACAAGTAATCTAATATTCACTTTGTTTCTCTCTCTAGAAAGGCTTCCATTTCTCTCTCTACTTCTCTTCTATTCGATCCATATAACAAAACCATAAGTGTTTATGATTTAGAGTATTATACAATTGGTATCAAGAGCCATGATTTCATCTTAGGGACTTGTTATACTCGGATCTGTGCTTGGTTTTGTGGTGTTTATATATGGTTCGAATGGTTCTAAGAGTAAACATCTTGGTTTGATCTTGTTTGTGATTTATTAAGTGATATTCTTTTACTTTTATGCTTAGAGGTGTTAGAGGTACTTAGCTTTTCAATTGGATAGGTTGTATCATTCGTTTTTTTAGTGTTTGATGCAATTTTAGGTGAGTTTCTAAGTAGCGATTTGCTTCTCGTTAAGAGTTTCTTCATAGCGATTTGTCTGGAATATTGACAACGATTTTTCTGGTTTTGATTAGCGATTTGCTACTTTTCTATTTATGGGAAAGAAGACAAATCGCTAGACAGCGACAGTTTTGTCTCTTTTGAGTAGCGATTTGTCAGATTTGGCTGCTTTTGGGAATAGCGATTTGCCTATTTAGCGATTTGTTTGTCCAGCGATTTGCCAGACAACGATTTGCGTTCCAGCGATTTGGTCATTCGGCGATTTGTGTTCTTAGTGATTTGTCTGCCTGCGATTTGCTGCTTAGCGATTTCTTGTTTAGCGATTTGCTGACCAGTGATTTGTTTGTAGCGATTTGCTTTCCAGCGATTTGCTTGTTAGCGATTTGGGTTCTTGCAGTTCTTAACATATCACTTTCGAGTTAACTATATCTTACGGTTTCTTTTGTTGACTTTAGAAAATCCCGCGAAAGAATCGATTTCTCGGTTTAAGTCACAAGAGTTGTAAAATCCTGTGTAAGACTATATCATGGCAAGCACTACTTCAACTGATGATATTCAAGCTGCCGGGTCCGATACCCACCCTCCTATGCTTGATAGGTTAGATTATGAATCATGGTCACAAAGAATTCGACTTTACTACCAGGTCAAAGAGAATGGTGAAAACATCCTTCGATCGATTGACGAAGGACCATTTCAAATGGGTACCACAAGAGATGTTATCTCCACCGGTGAGGACGGAGCTGTCACATTGGGAATCGACAGACCTCGTACTTACAATGATCTTATTGAGGCAGAAAAGAAGCGCTATGATGCAGATATTCGAGCTTCCAACATTGTAATTCAAGGACTGCCCAAAGACGTCTACAGGCTCATAAACTTCAACACTGAAGCAAAAGCTGTTTGGGACAATGTCAAAATTCTCCTTGCCGGTTCAGAACTAACCAAAGAAGATCGTGAGTCTCAGTTATTTGTCGATATATACCATCGTTTTGCGCATGTATACGTCCAAGTGTTATTTAACTATTTCTCACTACAACTAAATACCAATAAACAGTTACCCGACATGATGGGAGCAAAAAAGTTTTTGAATAAATGATCAGAAGTTCATAACATATAAATGGAAAACAAAACAGGATCCAAACCTAATTAAAGATAAAAAAACCGAATCCAAATCTATAATTAGAACGAACATATAAAAAAGTAATCCAGCTGTTGGAGTTTGTCGGTGATATTGGTGGTAATGATTAGCTATGATGGTAGTGGTAAAAGGCGGCGGGTGCAATGTTTGTGATGAGCAGTGGCGAGGCTTGATAAGTTGAGACCGACGGCGATGATGATCCAACAGGTTATGGTGTCTGGTTTGGATTAGTTAATAAAGGGAGGGGATAATGTGATTGTTGTGGTTTTTGTTATTTAACCAGTTTTAAATGATCGTCAACTCAAGTGAAAAAAAATAAATTAGAAAACTAGTTGAACAAAAACTCAAAATTAATTAAGTGACCTGCGTGTATATTAAATCACATAATCACTTGTTGAACCTTCTTCTTCAACAAGCATATATACTTCCTTGATTTTCGCTCGAGTCACAAGTTACATATACAACTCAAAGTTCAGTATCAAAGGCTGTAAAAAGAAAATTGCAACTCATTTCATATCACCTTGTTTGCTGTTGTGTGAAAGACTATATAGTTGATTAGTTATCATTGACTACGCTTAATCACTCAAAAGTATGTATACTTGTTCCCACATAAAAGGGTACAACAAAGAAGCACTTACATGTCTAACCCTTAAAACTTGCGTAGTTATCTAAAACATATATACTTAAATAACATGAGTTGAGTTATTTAAAAAACTAAACATTCCTCACATACCAAGGGACTCATCCCCACCATCCATCTAAAAAGAAATCAATGGTTGAGATTAAAAGCATTTAATATTTCACCCTTTTTTTATAATTTAATTATATCTTAAACCGTTAATCGTTAAGCAAAAATAAATACACCATCGCGACGAGCATTTAATTATCTTTCTATAGACGGGCACTTTGATATACTTTCGACAAAAAAAAATTTTTTCGTTTTTTTCACGTTTTTTTTTGTGGCCGAGAAAATCATATATGATGTATCATATATGATATTACATATCATATATGATACATCATATATGATATTACATATCATATATGATATATCATATCATATATGATATATCATATATGATATGTAATATCATATATGATATATCATATATGATTTTCTCGGCCACGAAAAAAAACGTGAAAAAAACCAAAAAAAAAAAATTTGTCGAAAATATATCAAAGTGCCTATCTATAGAAAGATAATTAAATGCTCGTCGTAACGGTATATTTTTTTTCGCTTAACGATTAACGGTTTGAAAGATATTAATATTTGAAAAAAAAGGATGAAAGTGGGTTTTTTAAATTGATGGGATTAATCCCATCCATTAGATCAAATAAAGATTGGAGGGAAGATGGATGGTGGAGATTAGTCCCTTGGTATGTAAAAAAAGTTTGGTCCTCAAATGATCTTATATCAAATAACATTGTACATCGTACATTAAAAGTTTGTATTTTTGGTAAATATGCAAATAATTAAGTTTAGTTGGACAGAATCTGAATCGATTGAGAAGAGTTTTAGATTGAGAAGAATGAGAAGCAATCTTGATCATTCATCTCATTAAGCTAATACAAGGGCATACTAGAAAATCAAGGACCGGAGTTGTAAGACCGACAATCAACAACAATGTTCAGTTTGAAATCAAGAGTCAATTCATCAGGGAATTGAGTGAAGCTCCTTTTTCGGGAAGCAAGACTGATGATGCTCACGAGCATGTTGATAAGGTCTTGTACATCGTGAGTCTCTTCAACACTATGGGAGTTTCTCATGATGTTGTCATGATCCGAATGTTTCCTATGACACTGACTAGAGTAGCCAATAAATGGATAGACAGGTTGCCAACCGGTACGGTGGTGATAAGGTTTGAAAACGTGCAATTTTAGGGGATCATTTAGTCTCTAAACTCGTATATATATGATCAGTTATTACCCTAAATCGTTTCTTTTCGCATTTTAGGTCCTTTGGAAGCAAAAGATGGAAACGTGCATGATCAGTTATTACCCTAAATTATGTATGATTCACATATTAACAATGATTCAAAATGAACTTATTAGTTTTTCTAAGATTCACAATTTATAGAGCTTCTATGTTTTATGATTCAAAACCCGAAAATTGCGCGTAATACATATTACATTTAAAACCTTGAATCATATATTTTACAAAAAAAAAAAATCTTTAATTGTGGATTTAGGATATCCAAAATTCATCTTTAATCTACATAATATGCTTATATTTTCATTAGGAACTGGTAGTAAATGAAATAAAAAAAATGGTTGATTCATAAAACAACCATATGTGAAAATTAAGAAAAAAACAAACATGTATGGGATAATTATCATGTATTCAAACTCGGAATTAAAGAAGTCATAATTGTAGGAGTCATTAATTTTCAAGTAACTCTTTAATGATTCAATTACTATTTTACCCTTTTTATTTAAACCAATGACTTGTATAATGCATTAAAACTAAGAGAAATGATACATCCACATAAAAGTATCCACAAAAACAATCCACTCGCTGAGGTGTCAGCAGGTGATTGAGTTTTGTGGGATGTGGGTCCCACAAAAAGCCAATCACCCGCTGACACCTCAGCGAGTGGATTGTTTTTGTGGATACTATTATGTGGGTGTAGTAAATTTCTAAAACTAATTGATTTCTACGGTCCAAATTGCTTCTCAACCTTCTCAATTTAAAATCCTTCTCAATGGAAACAAAGCCTATGATGGTGGTCGACCACCTGGTGGTGCCACCTACCGCGCGTAGCCTCCATCACCTCCCTTCCCTCCCACGCTCAGCCTCACATTTTGTGCATTGGTTTGGTGGTGAAGACCATCAAACTGTTCCCATCTTCTTTTTTTGTGTTTGTGGGGTATTGTATAAAGTAGAGTATTTTTATAGAGATGTGATACATGGATCTAATGAATAGGCCTAACCGTGGACCTACCGCATTAATAAATTGTACATTTATCAAATGTACAAGTTATTAATGCGGTAGGTCCACGGTTAGGCCTATTTATTAGGTCCATCTATGTTTTTGATTTTTATATGTTTAATTTGGTGATGACTATTACACCTGTTTGGTGGTAGGTTCAGTAGTGTAATGAATTGGTATGTGGCACTAACGTAGAGGTGATGAGTTTAGTGACCGTTACACTTATCCTAATACGTAGAGATGGCTTAAATTGATTAGCTTTCACGAAAAAAGCTGAATAGTTTTACTTTCTTCCTTGTATTTGTTCGAAAAAACAACATTCGTTTCTTTCGGCATAAGGTTTTTCACTCTAACAGAATATGGAGTGAAAGACTCACCTATCTAACAAAATAAATTCCGGAGCCAACCATATATATCTTTTTAGTCACATCATTCCATTAAGTACCAAACCTTATTTGTAAAGTTTAATAGTGTGTTTAGTTGGAGAAAAAAATTGTAATTTCCTATTTTCAGTTTTGTTAAAAAAAAGATGAGATTAGAATTTTCGAAAAAAGTAGAAAACGCATTCATGGGACATTGTTTTCTATTTTGAAGAAAATAAGGGAAGTTCTAAGGAGAAACAAGGAAAACATGAAAAAGTGTTTCACCGTAAGTATTTTTCTAACAACTTTCTAATTAAAGATATGTATCTTTCAATAACATATTCTAATTACTTAATATGATCACGATGACTGTTTTAAGAAAGATATCTTGCCTAAAATCTTTACTTATTACGAGTAGTTAATGTGAAGTCAAGTTATTACTTCTACTTCTATAATTTTTTTTCTTATTATTATTATTATTATTATTATTATTATTATTATTATTATTATTATTATTATTATTATTATTATTATTATTATTATTATTTTATTTTATTTTATTTTATTTTATCAACTCGATTTTCTGTTTCCATTACAGAAACCAAAAATTCAAAAACCTATATAAAAGTTTCAAATTTAGCACACGGGACTTAACATTATTAGAAAAGCTTGTCAAGTCCATGAAAAATATTTATAAAATTCCTTATTTTAACTATTTTTTTAAGACATTCGCTAATAAGCTTGCAAGTCCATGAAAAATATTTACAAAATATTTTAACTATTTTTAAGCGTATACAAGGGTAAATTTGTCATCTTGGTTGCAAGAAACATGTATATAAAACCTCTAAAAGCATTCGGTATCATCACTCAAGAACCAAGTGAAAGCTTAACATTTCCACGTTAAACCCCACGTTACCCACACCGCCCCTGTGTTAAACCCACGTTAAAACCTTAACGCTGCGTTAAAGGTGATGTTTTTTTGTGAGTTAAGCTTTAACTTCCACACCGTGTGGTGAGTTAAGCTTTAACTCAGTTTTTTTTTGTTTACTTATGATAAAAGTGGGGCTCAAAATGTTGAGTTAAGGTAGAGTTATGATAAAGAGGTGTTTTTTTAGTTAATGTTAAAAGGTTAAAGCTGACGTAGTATTGAGTGAAACTTTAACCCATGGTGATGACACCTTGTGCTCTAATGGTTAAACCAAATAGAGAAACAACTCAAATAATTAACATGTCTTCTATTCTTAATTTAGCCCTTGTTACAATTTGCATTTCTATTTTTGTTCTTTCTCCTATCTCGTCAACAAGCATATATGCCTCCTTGATTTTCCCTCGAGCAACAAGTTACATATACAACTCAAAGTTCAGGATCAAAGACTCTAAAAAGAATTAAGTTTAGTTGCACATATATATGCATTCCCTCCAGTAGTTTTAAACATAAGGCTGGGTGCTATGATGGTGGTGCCTCCCACCACGCGTAACCTCCATTGCCTCCCTTCCCTCCCACGCACGGCCTCACATTTTGTGAATTGGCTTGGTGGTGCAGACTACTAAACTGCTTTTNATGTTTAATAAGGTAAAGTATTTTTATATGTTTGATTTGGTTCTAGCTTTCACGGCAAAAGATGAATAGTTTTACTTTTTTCCTTGTATTTGTTCAAAAACACAACATTTGTTTCTTTCGGTATAAGGTTTTTCACTCCAACGGAATATGGAGTGAAAAACTCACATAACTGGCTAAATAAAATCCAGAAACAACCATACATATCTTTGTTGTCACATTATTTCGTTAAGTATCAAACCTTATTTGTAAAGTTTAAAAGTGCGTTTAGTTGGAAAAAAATTAGTAATGTTCTATTTTAAGTTTTGTAAAAAAAAAAAAAAGATGGGATTAAATTTTTCACAAAATATAAAAAATACGTTCATGTGACATTGTTTTATATTTTGAATAAAATAGAATCAAGGAAAACACAAAAAAATGTATTTCATAGTTTCTCTTGTTAAATTTAGAAATGCATGTTTTGTGTTTAGTAGAAAACGAGGTTTTAAGCCCGCGCGTTGCCGCGGGGTTTTTTTATACAACTAATTCTCATACATATGTTCAATAAACTGAATAAAAACAATTGAAAAGCTCACAACCTACAAACACAGCTTTGGGTCTACAGTATCTACAATAAATATAATCAAATCATGCAAAAAATATCTAAGACGAAGCTTGTCCGTTGCACATACCAGCGAAACCTGAATACCGTTTGCAATTGTTGTCATTCCAACATGTGTCATTTCAATTTTTTGAGCAAAACAATATCCAAATCTTTTGTCATGAAAAATGATTTAAAAAAGTGCCACAATGTGAATGCTTTACACCTGCAGTTCACCAATATTCAACATAAATATACGAATTTCATATGATCACACACCTTTTTATACACAGAACATGTTTGTCAATATTTTGTTAGAGTTTTAGGCTACCTCCTGTAAATGCACAGCTGTGACCCAAAGTACATTGCTTGCAGCCACACTTTCGGGTTACGCATCATGAACGGATAAATAAGTAACCAAATCAAGTGCAGGTAGAAAAAGAAATACCTTTCTGTTTGTCGGATTTGGAATAGGATCAATGATTATTAAGCCTCGATATCAATCAAGTGCAGCAACCTGTTTTACATCTTTCACTTTCCCACTTTCAACTTCTTCACGACCTTCTCTCTCGATTTCCGTAACCTACATTAAGCTTCTATTGAAAGCTTATTTTGGTTCTAAGTGCTAGCATCCCATTCTCTCTTTGTCAAAAATATTCACCTGCAGAGAGGAGACAGAAGCATTAAACTTTGGCGAAAACCATTTTTCTACGACATAGAACTTTATACAGTTATAGGCTAATCACTTAAAGTTGTGCTTTTAGATGAGATGTGACATGTTAGATAGAAAACATCCCACATGTACTGTGATTAAAAAAACAAAATGGAGGGAGTGTGGGAGTATATGACCGTTTTTCATTATTGTTAAAATTCTATACACGTTTGAAGCTTCTGTGATCAAGTGTGCCAACATTCTCACCCCACAAAAAATACCAGGACTAATGATATATATTCATTTGAAAATCCATTGCCTTGAAATGTAACAGCATACATTGCCCTAATAACATAATGCATCAAGCTTATGATCATTTGTTTTATATGTTGATAACTATATTGTACTCGCCTAAGTGAATCACATTACATATGAAAGTGCATGACCGTATATTGAGAGTGCATCAGGATACAGGAAAACGGTGAAAAGGGCCTTTTTATGCTGTTCATTATAGCAACAAATAGTAAATTTTAAACATTCTCAAATAAAGATATAAGGCATATACCTGCATAAATTCCTATGTGGTTCTCTCCACATGTATAAAAAAACTGATCACCACACCTGCAATCAGAGAAATAGTTAACTGTCTTCATGAGTCAGAAAAAAAAAGAAGACAAACTTGATTAAATTCACAACGGAAAATAAAAGCCATGAAAGTAAGGAACTAACCTGCAAGAGATGTGCGAACGACCACCTACAAAGTTGATGCGAGTGGGCATAAAGTTGAGGTTTTTGAGCTTTAATTGAGCTTTTTTCTTTACCTGGGAAAGAAGGGGCAGGATTGTAACTGTTTGACCCAGAGATCAACAAATAAGCAATCCGTGTAAAAAATTCCAAACAACGTCAAAATCACTTATCTACTGTGTTAAGATGCAATAAGCAGTTGGTTTGGATTGCTTATTTAAACTGCCTTGTCCGTATATTATTTTTTTTTGAACGACTAAATTTAAACAATACATGAGAACAACTCTTGAAATAGAACACGCTGTTTGAAAAAAAATTAGTGTTTCGACTTTACATAAGAACAGCTGTTGAAATAGATATTGAAGCAAGTGCGAGTCATTGAAATTGAACATTATTGATTTGTATGTTACATATTTAGTTTGTGCAGGGTACAATGAATGAAAGAATAAATAATCTTTATGATCAGTTCACAATAAATATACGAAAATTAAAATCCTAAGTAAGCTCAGAGGAATTTCGCTTGCATTCTACCGCATATATTAGTTTACTCAGCCCAGTTCAATAGGAAAAAGCGATGGAAGTGTTTGGGATTACTTAGTTAAATTTCTTGTCTGGTACAATGATAAATATATTCTAACCTACTTATATAACTCACTAATGATTATATGGTACAATGATACATATCCATTGCAACTTTACAATAGTCACTTACCTCGATTACGATATGCTGCCCTGTTATATAACTCCACTGCACCAGAATTCAGCCAATTGGTATCTGTATACATCCCACTTTCGCTTTCCACCTTTTTCGGTTGAATACTGTTGTTATTGTAGTTTCTCAAAGGTATCCATCCAACCACATGTGATCTGCCATAATCAAGTCACCCATTAATAAAAAATTACCAATCACAACAGCAACATATCAACAACTTAAAAAATAATACTGAATTAATTTTTGACCTCTTCATTTTGGTATGTAAAAATAGCTAGGATGCTGGCTAATTTTTTACTTGCATTAGAATAGTTGATTATATATTAGCTTATGTAAAATATATTGCAAAAAAGAATTAAAAAAATATAACTAACCTTCAGAGTCAATGTTGCCTGAACCCATGCACTGAATGTCCGTATCATGATTCATTACATCACTGTCAGAAGCTTCTCTTTTTTTCTTTTTCTTTTTTCAAATTATAAGAAGCCAATGATAACACGACTCCCTACACACAACAGCCCCAAAAGGCCAAAAGATCTATACTGATCTTTGTGAGTTTAGAATCGTTCATGAGCTGAGATCCACCAACCAAATGAGGATCAAAACTGCAATGAATAAGGCTTAGAGGTGCCATGGCTGCAACCATAATTCATGAGTGGTTACCTTGCCAAGATATAATGCGGATCATGCTCATCATCGCCTTAATAGATAAATATAGTGTTCATCGTCACACACCCATCCCATTGTCACACGCCTTGGGTAGCGACAACAAAAGGATTGATGACATCGAAGAAGCATAAGCAGAAAGCTCAATAAAATCATCAAAGGCTCAGATTATATCAATATGAAGAAGGCTCAGAGGTGCCATGGCTGCAACCACAATTCATGAGTGGCTGCAACCACAATTCATGAGTGGTTACCTTGCCAAGATATAATGCGGATCATGCTCATCATCGCCTTAATAGATAATATAGTGTTCATTGTCACACACCCATCCCATTGTCACACGCCTTGGGTAGCGGCAACAAAAGGATTGATGGCATCGAAGAAACATAAGCAGGAAGCTCAATAACATCATCAAAGGTTCAGATTATATGAATATACTAAGCTTTGGGGTGCCTTCCCCAATTGCTACTTCCACACTTTGTGGGAGGCCTTTCTCTACACAATATGTCACTTAAGCCTAGCTTTTTCTTCCTGACCATCATGAACGCTCTGTCAAGACGGCCATGTCAAGTAGCTGCAATTACAAACTTTCCAAATAAGTCTAAAATCAAACATACAAAAAATGAAACACATTTACATTTGCGTTTACAACATTATACAATACCTAATAAGCATAGCCACAATACTTCAGGAGTCTAGTGACACTGCTACGCTACCCCATAAGCTCATAACCTCGACTAAGCAACCCCATAAGCCCAAAATTAACCTACCAGGTTAACTACAAAAAAAATACAGAATTTATAAAAACAAAAACGTAAAACTAATAATAAAAAACCCGAAGGTAGCAAAACCCCCAAATTATGTCAAAACCCTAATTTCAATTTTCAATTCTTATATATGTTTAAGTCATAATAATTGTTAAAAAAAAGGGGGCAAAATAATAAAAAAGAAAATTACAAATTAAAACCGTACCTCAATCTGCTAAGAAGTGTGGAAGTAGCAATCTTTGATATAATAAGATAGAAATACCTCATCATCAGAAGCTTCAGAACTGAAAACCAAAAATTAAAAATTAATTTAGTTTGTGCATGTAATCAGACAAAGGTGATGAAAAGCCATCAAAATCAACAATAAAAAAAACTAAACCCCAAACCCACAATTAAAAAAAAAATGCAAAACCCCAAAATCTGATGGTTAGGGTTTATAAACTTACTTGCATCAGCAAACCGTAATTCTTCGTAATTCATCCCAATGTATTTGTAAGACGAAGAAAAATAAGTGGTAATCAGATCTGTGAAATGAGTGAGTATGTGTTTTTAGAGAGATGAAGATGATAGTGATATCCGGAAGCTTCAAGAGAAGCGCCTTTTTTTGGGGGAAAAAAAAGCCACGTTACACTATTCATAAGGTGCCCGGTAAATGTAATAGATAATAATGTGTTAGCAAAAGTTTGATTTGAACGCAATCTTTATTTCTTTGTTTTATATAAAACATTTCGTAAAAAATAAAAGTGTGGTTCACCCTAAGTATTTTTCTAACAACTTTCTAATTAAAGATATATATCTTTCTAACACCTATATTCTAATTTACGGAATATGATCACGATGACTATGTTTTATGAAAGATATCTTAACTAAAATTTTTCATTATTACGAGTAGTTAACGTAAAGTCAAGTTATTAATTACTTCTATAAGGATGGTGGCAATGGTGGGCGGTATGCCCATCGGCATGGCCATATCGCCGGTGAACACCGCCGCCACCTAGGCGGTATGGCCAGCCGCATGGTTCCACCCGGTATGTGATGATTCCACGGCATGGAGCGGTTTGGAACAAAATAGATACGTTGGAGCATTTAATTTTGGACCGTTGGGATTAAAAAAAGAAAGAAAAGAGATTGCTGCTGCACCTACCCTTTTGATTTTGGTTTTTTTTTTTTTTTTTTTTTTTTTTTTTTTTTTTTTTTTTTTTTTTTTTTTTTTTTTCCTGTCGATGGTACCAGAGGATGAAGAAGACTAATCTTTTTCATATATATATTTTTTGTTCACTTTAAATCATGTGGTTATTACTTTTTAAGTAGCTAGTCCTTAACATTTTGTTATTTACAAGTTTAGTCCTTAGTGGCTTTATATTAGAATTTGTGTTCACTTTAAATCATGTAGTATATATGTAAATTTTTTCAATTATTAATTATTAATGAAATATTTATGTTTTTATTAAATTGTTTAATATAATTTATGAAAATAAAAAAAAATAAAAATAAAATTAGTTGGAGGTATGAAAAAGGCATGGTTGACACTAAAAAGGGGTTGGGAGGTATGAAAAAGTATGAAATGGTTGGGATGAGTTGGAATGATATTATTGGTGGATTTGGGAGGTATGGTTTTTTTTCGGAGGCATGACTGCCACCATCCTAAAGATTTTTTTTATCAACTTGATTTTCTGTTTCCATTACAGAAACTAAAAATTCAAAAACCTATATAAAAGTTTCAAATTTAGCACGTGGGACTTCACAATATTAGAAAAGCTTGTCAATTGCAAGTCCATGAAAAATGTTTATAAAATTTCTTATTTTAACTTTTTTAAAGACATTCGCTAATAAGACAAGAGTCCGGCAAAAAAAGTATCAAGCTATACAAGGGTAAATTTGTCATCTTGGTTGCAAGAAACATGTATATAAAACCCCTAATGGTTGAACCAAACAGAGAAACAACTCAAATAAGATGTCTTCTATTCTTAATTTAGCCCTTGTTACAATTTGCATTTCTATTTTTGTTCTTTCTCCTATCTCGTCGGCCTCTCCTAAATCCCGCCCGTTCAAAAAAGTCTACGTCTTCGGAGACTCTTACACGGACGTTGGAAACACTAACGGGTCCACGGGACCACATACTTTTCGACATGTCATGAGCCTACCTTACGGTCGCACATTCTTCCACCACCCCACTGGTAGATACTCTGACGGCCGTATGGTCATAGATTTTGTAGCCGAATCACTAAATTTACCTTACTTCCCGCCCTACCTTAACAAGTCCGCGGACACCACTCATGGTGTCAACTTCGCGGTTGGTGGTTGCACCACGATTCCGTATTCCTTTTTCAAGCAGATTAACTCCACGTGGGATACTGTCACTCAATCACTATCAACACAACTCACGTGGTTCAAAGATCACATCAAAGGTTCAGGGTGTAAAACCATCAAATCAACTCCAGCCGAATGTAAAGCGGTCTTTGAAGGTGCACTAGTTTGGCTTGGTGAAATGTCCGCAAATGATTATAACTACATTTTTCTAACAAATGCCACTAGCAAGACTATTCAAAAGCTAACGATTAAGTACCAAACAAGATTCATTAAAAATATTTTGGAAATGGGTGCTAAGTATGTCGTCGTACAAGGTTTACCTGCAACGGGATGTTTCCCAATGCCATTTATAACGGGAGCCCCGCCAACCGACCGAGATGACATCGGTTGTGTGGCAAGCAAGAATAAAGAAAGTTACCACCATAACGTGATATTGCAAGCAAAACTACATAGTCTACAAAAGAAATTTGCATCCGCGGTGATCGTGTATGGAGATGACTGGCATGCGTACCGTGAGGTTTATAAAAATCCTACGAAATATGGTTTCACAGAGCGCTTCAAAGCATGTTGTGGGATTGGAGGTGGCCCCCTTAACTTCGACCCAATGAACACGTGTGGTGCTCCCGGAGCGAACTCATGCAAGCATCCTTCACAGTACATGAACTGGGATGGTTTGCATGTGACCGAAGGGATGAGTAGGGTAGTTGCGAAGCTGTTTCTTGATGGCGGCTTTGCTCAACCATCGTTCCCATATCTTTTGAAGAAGGCCGCTGAGTCCCGAGTGTAGTAGCATTTAATCATTTGTCGAGGAATAAGAAATAAATATGTTAAGCGTGGTGATGTTTAAAGAATAACGAACTGTCCTATTACTATTTTCTTAAAAGAATTTTGGTCGACTGTATTTAGTTGAGTAATCACATGTTTTCCTCAAACGTTGTACTATATATTCTTGGAGCTGTTCTAATTTTTAGCTTTTGTTTAATGCCTTTATTTTTATCGGATGCCTTTATTTTTACACTACGACAAAGATGGACATAGAAAAATTTGTGCATCAAAATTATTTTTTAACCCAACTTTTTTTTGACTTTTTGCTTCAAAATAACATTGCTTATTAAACTAAAACAAGTAAAAAATTTGTGCATCAAAATTCATTTTTGTGCATTAAAAAATTGTATAAAAACTCAAAATTATAAAAACTTCTTTAACAAAATTTTTATGCAACAACGTACCCTATCAAATGGAATTCTTTATTTTTCGCCAACTTAAAAAAAACCTTTTTATCTAGTGTACGGATATTTATCTTTTTATTTTAACTTTAAGCTAAATATATACATGTTAGTTTTATGAACATAAATTAATAGTTGTGTGTTAGGATCGAACTCGAGATCACGGGATTGCACACTTTACGTATGAAAAGTAAATGAATAATAATTATTATAAAAGTTTAGAATAATTATTAAAACACTAAAACACTTAACGACCGTTAGTATTTAATGGAAAGTGACTAACGACCATTAGACGAAGAAAAGGAAAGTTTTATTAGTGAATAATTGGAAGGTCAAGAAGGTTCCGGAATCCCTAGGGGAGTTCCATAACCGATCGGCTAGGGGAGGGCACCTCCTCAATGCCTTGGACTCCAAGTTATCTCCACTATATAAGAAAACCCAAGGTTCATTGTTTCTTAACTCTTGTACACAATTACTTGGTGTTTTCTCTCTTAAAAACCAATTAAACAATCCCTATACTATAGGGATTCGATTTTCATAAATCAAAGTGTTTTATGTTTATTACTTGCATAATCTTTTACTTGAAGTAGTACGTGTGTACAAGAACGTGAATCAAACACACTATTGTTTGATTCTTGGATTGAATAACAAAAAGGTAAGGGATTATTCTTATAATCCACATAAACCCTAATTAGGGTTCTTGAATTGAAGATTTGCTCTAATTGATTCTTGTTCGGGCTAGAATCAAAAGGTACACTTACTTTATGTTTGGTTAATTAATTATGCATTATATGATCCTAATTGCTTCCGCTATGCTTACTTGATGCTTATATTTATATATGTATGACATGAGTATAAAATTCCAACAGTGGCATCATGAGCCGTTATAATGTGTAATTAATTACCAAAACACATAAAAAACGAATCTTGTTTGGTTTTATGCATGTTTTTAAATTTAGGGTTTATAAAAAATCAAAAACCTAATTTTTTATATAAATCATTTTTTTTTAAATTTTAGGGTTTTTTGGATTTTGATCTTTAATTTGATTAGAAACCCTAAGAAACATGTTTATGTGTTTATGTAAACGTTCTTGTGACTATATGCAATAATTGTTATGTAGAATCCATGAAAACATGCATGTTAAGCATGGATTCAATGATATATATTTTTAATTGTTAATATTTTTCATGTAAATTAATTGATAGATGTCGAATTGGGGAAGACTCCAATATTAAGGAATCAATTATGTGTTAATTAAAACCTAGAATTGATTTTTAATAGGATTATCGAATTAAGTTTGCATGTGGCTACATGTTTTATATATATTTAATGGTTATGATATATATGTTTTATTTAGTTTTTTATTTTTTTTTGATTAAATTACTTGTTTTTTTGTTTAATTGTGTTAGACATGTTTATAAACGAAAAAAAGGGTAATTTTGTATAAAAAATAATATGGACTAAATAAATGGCAAAATTTGTTTTGGTTTTAAGAGTCAAATTTATAAGGTTTAGTTGATTGATGTTTTTGTACAATAGTGTGTGAAAGGCGGACCGAAAGTCGCCGTGATATGTACTTGTAGAGAGGGGTTTTTAAAGCTCATGCACCTACCGGTTCTCTACAACTGCTTGATCGCCGATCTAGACTTACCTATATCACTATTTTACGTACAATATCATCTTAAGGGTGAATTGACTACAATTCCACTATGATTACCCGAAACACTAAGCTTTAGGGCTTATGCAAAAGTACGGTATAGTGGACGATAATTGTTAGTAATTCTTTAATTGGTGAACCCAATACCTCAATTAAAACTTTGTTAATTTGATCTTAGTGAATTGGTAATAAAAATGTTTTGTAAAAACCAATGTTATGAAGTTGTATGCATGCTTCTTCATACATTATTTTGATCACACATCAAAATTACTACCCTTAAAAATTAAGTCGAATGCCATCTAATTAAAGAACACTTGAAGTTGTGATTTACGTCATGTGAGAGCTTGGCTAGATCTCAATGGAGAGGTGAACTTTGTAATTTCATTACTAGCAGATCAACTGAATGTAATGGAATTATGAAGGTTTGCAGTTTTTAAATTAGACGACTTAAATTGAGTAGGAAGTGAGAGCTTGTACTCAAGGCATTAAGATGGGGATGAAACATGCTTATATTGCAAAAGGTTTTTGTGAATGTAAATCCCATAATGATCTAGGAATTGCAATATGATATTGGCAATTATTGTTTGACAATTACCTTGTTGAAAACTATCATTACTAGCAGATCAACTGATGTAATGGTACTATGCCAATTAAGGATCCTAGCTTTAAGAAAATACTATGGTTTATATGAATATTTACCAATGGGTATTTTATTTTCTTAAAGATTTTATTATCGAAAATACTAAAATTGAATTTTATTAATTCATTTAATGTATTAATGCAACGTTAAAACCGTAAACAACGTTTGGGCTTTGGTAAATTGATCTCGTTCTGTTTTCAAACATACGTTTGATTAAGAAAAAATTACATCAAAGACAAAGGAAGTCTCCTTTCTATGAAAGAAGAGTGAGACACAATTCTATTCCTTTTCATGAATGAGAAAGGATAATAGGAATATTAGATATGTCTAAATTCTAATATATAACTCATGGCAAACTTTAATAGTTAAGAATTGCTTATTTTCTATAAAGATTTCATCACCTCATTTGGTGATTAAATTCTTAATAACAAATGTGATATTTGGTTAACTAGAACTACATGAGTTATTAAAGTTAGAAGCTAGATTAATTACCGCAAAATGGTAAAAGACAAACTAATATATTTATCTAGTTGTTTTGTTTTGACCATTTATAGGTTCTACATACATTGTGGGATGGTTGACCTGTTAAGGAAGAAATTGCATGCCCAATTTTTTCAAGTTAATAACATTGATGGTTATTCCATCATTAACTAGTAGAATGCACACTTTAAATGCATAAGTAATTGTTACGTATGGACATTCAAAGGTGTTGGAAAGTTAAAAGTACACTATTTTCTTTCACTGGATATGAAACACTTACAATGTTGTCAAAATTCAGTGGGAGTATTGTGTACTTATTACTGAATAAGAAATTATTGTAATGATCTTTAATTCAGTGGGAGTTACAAGCTTTGACACCTTGGTAGCTAAAGATAATTACTTTCCAAAAGTAGACACTCATACTTTTAAGGTTAGTCTTGTACGTTTCCTTATTAGACATTGTTGTTCTGCATCTACTTGTTATGCTGAAATCTATGACACAATCATATTGATCACATAAACAAACGCATGGAGTGTTGTTTATCAACTATATGAGGTTGTTACATGCACAAGTGGGAGAATTGTTATATTTAATTGTGTGCAAGAAACAACTCATAAAGATATGATTTAAAGGATTCTCTTGACTGTAAGGTAAGAGACTAACGTTATAATAGCGTTTATAACACATCTAATTTAAGAAACACTTGAAGTTATAATTTACGTCATGTGAGAGCTTGACTAGATTACAATGAAAACGTAAATTCATACTTTCATTACTAGCAGATCAACTGATGTAATGAAATTATGTTATTTGCAGTTTCTAAATTAGATACCTATTTGAACATGTGTCAATATGATATCAAGATTACTTTAATTTGTATATTTATGAATTCTTGGAATGACATAAATTTATAAAGTAATCTAATGCTACTTCAATCTAAATATTTATGTGTTCTTTGAATGACATAAATAAATGAAGAAATAATGTTGTTTTATATTATTATGAAGTAATAAATTAACTTGAAAATACTATTGAAACCAAGAGATGTTGTTCATAATTACTTTATTTAACATGTTTATGTTTCATTGTAAAGATATAATCATAAAGTCTTTCAATTAGACTTACAATAAAGTAAGACGTTATGTTGTTATGTTTTTTTAATTAAGACATATGCATGAAGTCATTAAATTGTTATGTGACTTATAACGTATAGTGAGATTATAATAGTTTATGTTTTCTTGTAGAGACATAGACATGAAGTGACTTTATCAAAAGTACTTGTGTTATAAAGCATGTAATTGGCTTGAAAATACTATTATATCATTAAAAGGACTTAGTTGATAAATAGACAAAGCTAAAAAGAATATGGTTATCTTAAATATTGTTATATTGTATTACAATATTAATCCTAATGAAATACAAAATGTTTTGTATGTTCAGTTAGGAAAATCAAACTCTTGTTATAATTGTTTGATTAAAGATAACTATGACTTCTTTTCTTCCAAAAGTTATCAAGGTTAGAAAATTGAGTATGGATTAAATATACTCAATAAGACTCCAACCTAGAAGATTAATAAGACATCATCATATGATGGAATGTGATGAATCACATTAAGTCTTATATTGAAGTTCTGAATTTGTTCAATTGCTTATGAAGAGGTTGTTAACAAAGTAAAAACTATCAATATGTATTTGTAATATCCCAAAAGAGAACATTCTATTGTTGCTTTATTTGCTAAGTATTTATAGATAGTTTTTAAATTACTAAAAGCAAGTGGGAGTTTTGATCTTTATAGAATAAAATTACAAGATACATAATCTTCTAAAATAAACTAGTGAATATCATAATGAGGCTAGACATGAAAATGTTAAACCTCAAGATGATGGAATTATCATTAATAGATCCGCAAGGATATCTCAGATATTTGATTAATATGTTGAGAATTATTTATGATACATTACCAAATATGAAATTGGGTAAAGTACAAATACTATGAATGATTAAGATGTTGTCCATAAAGATAACTTGGTTTATCTTAATAGTTAGAATAGAATATGAAGATGAGTTTCTTCAAAGATAAGATAACCCCTGTGGTTTAAATCTTTGGATAGAAATCATATGGACAATATTGTACACGTATTTAATGCATGTCTTATGACAAGATTATTAATCACATTTAAGTAATTAAATGTGATTGAATATTCTATCCTAAACACATTAAATACATAAAGATTATGATTGTCATATTTTCATTAATATGAAAATGACAATGGAATATCAAAACTCTTTCTTGAGAGATTACTTGAGCGAGGACGATAAGTAATCAAAAGGAGTTATGAATTCAAATAAATCTTTGGAAGTGTACAAAGTGCAATAATCCATAAATGGGTAAATGCATGCATCTAGGAGATTATTCTTTTGTTTAATTTTAAATCTATGTTTTGATTTATAATTGAAATAAGATAATTTCTAAGTATTCCTAAAAGCTAGTGGGAGTATTATGTTTAATTTCCTAAATCATATATGTTGTAAAACATATAAGAAGTACATTCCATATAAGTAAAATGTTAAGTCTTAGTTTGGAATGAAACTTTACTTGAAGATTTAGAAAATATGACATACAACCTTGGAATGAATGTTTGTTAACATAAACATATGCAGTAAATGAATCTAATAGAACATGATATATCATTTAGAATATCTAAATGAATATATACAACATGAATAAAATCTAAGTATGATTCAAGGAATTTTCATGTACATCATGTTACTGTTGTATCATGCTTAATTACAAGATGATTTGACAACATTGATATCTAAAGGAATATGTTTGGATATAGAATCAAATCCTCCACCTGGAATAGCTTCCAAATTCTATAGATGAACAATTTTTTCAAAAAGTTGTGAAAATTGTCATTGTTGACAAACTTGAATGTTTGGAAGGCATCAAACATTACACAATAGATATTATTGTTTACGGGAATTTTAAATAGCATATTGTTGTTTGCATACAATGATGCTAATAAAATTGAGATGACACTCAATACTAGTCATGGTAAGGATTTCATCCTTAGCCATATGTACTAGTTGTGCTTTCTAAAAGCATAGTTGCATTATACATTAAAGAATAAGAATACTTTAAACTTTAAAATGTTTTAGAAGTTTGATTGTCATAAATTGGTGTTAAGGATGTCACACATTTTATGAAATATTATGTGTCATTATCAAAATAGTTGAGTATGCTCAAACAAGAACTTCACTAGTTGAATTCTTAAATAAGTATTCTCAAAATTCCGATAGATCAAAGTTGGATGATTTGTCAACAAGTATGAATGTCATTACTTGAGATATAATTCATCAACTAGAGTTATCATGCATTGATCTATTTAGTATTTGGAAAAGGGATGTTAAACAATTATTATTTATAATGAATTAAAGTACTTGGTACATTTGTTTTCATTAAATAATAAATTGTATCATATATTTACACGTTTAAATCCGTGAATAAATGTTATTCTAAATTGTCCGTTGTCAGTTAATAATATGGGAATATTATTAAATTAAGACAAATCTGAGTTTGGTGTAATATACTTAAAAGTATATTGATGCGTAGACATGGCATTTCAGATGATATTCAATGATACCGAATATAGGACTTATCCCAACTACATGATGTTACTTTATAGATCTTGTCATTAAGTAAATCCTAAGAACTTATCCTCAGACTTGAGATATAAGATAACTGTCATGAATGTAGTGCATTTTTGTGGAACAACTTAACGCTATACGTAACTGGCAGTCATAAGGGTAGTTTTCGGAAGTGTTACAAAGTTCGTGGGTTTTGCTTGTAGTCAATACAGAATTTGTTTCTTCAAATTAATTTTTGGAGTTTAATACTACTGGGCCCCTCGTAGGGTTGTCAAGATGTTTGCGTGCGCACGCCCAATATCTTCCCTGAATATGTTCAGATGATTTGGTAATCTTGATAATTACAAACAACGAGAAACAGAATGGTTAATTAAGGAATGACTTTGATCCGTATCCTTATTAACGTGGTATTAGAAACAAAAGGATAATAATAATGAGAAATCATTAAAAGGTTTTCCAGGAGCCTTACTTGATTCGTACTAAGAGGCATCGGCGTGTTGCAAGACGCTAACCGAATGTGATCACACTATTAAGATATGTCCAAGTGGGAGCTGTTAGTTTTATGAACATAAATTAATAGTTGTGTGTTAGGATCGAACTCGAGATGACGGGATTGCACACTTTACGTATGAAAAGTAAATGAATAATAATTATTATAAAAGTTTAGAATAATTATTAAAACACTAAAACACTTAACGACTGTTAGTATTTAATGGAAAGTGACTAACGACCATTAGACGAAGAAAAGGAAAGTTTTATTAGTGAATGATTGGAAGGTCAAGAAGGTTCCGGAATCCCTAGGGGAGTTCCATAACCGATCGGCTAGGGGAGGGCACCTCCTCAATGCCTTGGACTCCAAGTTATCTCCACTATATAAGAAAACCCAAGGTTCATTGTTTCTTAACTCTTGTACACAATTACTTGGTGTTTTCTCTCTTTATTTTCTCTCTTAAAAATCGATTAAACAATCCATATACTTTAGGGATTAGATTTTCATAAATCAAAGTGTTTTATGTTTATTACTTGCATAAACTTTTACTTGAAGTAGTACGTGTGTACAAGAACGTGAATCAAACACACTATTGTTTGATTCTTGGATTGAATAACAAAAAGGTAAGGGGTTATTCTTATAATCCACATAAACCCTAATTAGGGTTCTTGAATTGAAGATTTGCTCTAATTGATTCTTGTTCGGGCTAGAATCAAAAGGTACACTTACTTTTATGTTTGGTTAATTAATTATGCATTATATGATCCTAATTGCTTCCGCTATGCTTACTTGATGCTTTTATTTATATATGTATGACATGAGTATAAAATTCCAACAATACACACACTACAAGCATTGTGCTCATGTGCTGCAAGTCGCGCGGATTGAAATCTTCATTTAATACATTGAATCAACTTACAATAAACATAATATGACTTTGTTAGATATTTTGATGTATAACTGTGTAAATGACAATTACAAGTAGCAATGTACAACGGAAAATTTCTTGACAAATACTGTATATAATTAGTTAAACAAGTAAAATAGACCTTGTTGATAAATTCAAAGTCCTCTTCCTATTTATTTATTGATCGACTGTTAATCAAAAGTGCATATTTGAATATATGCTACAAAAGACGTGCAATTTTTGTCAAAATGGCGACATTTTCATAGGCATCCAGGTTTTAATGTTCGCGATACAACTACTAAGGTTGATGTCCTTGAATTGGCATTAGCAAAAATTTCCAACACCCTTTGCATGTATTGCCAGGTCCGTTGCTAAAACTGAGAAATGCTATTATGCACACCCCTTAAAATGCTTGGGAAAGTTTAACTTATGCTGTAAGTTATAAAAAAATTTAAAATTAACTAGTGATTAGTAATATAAATCATTTTTATGCCCCGTCTTTTATTCCTTTCACCCATTTTCCAGCGCTCCAATTGAGATGATTATCCCCTAACTCCTTCAACTAGACTCGTGTCACCTCACCTCCGCCACGCCGCTGTTGGACCATTAATGTTATAGAAGAAAAGATAGGGGTAGTATATGTATGTATTATGCATTTTTATGTAAATCTTGTAAACCCAAGATAGTTAGTATTTGGTTGGGTCATAGATAACGGTATTAACCGTTTTAGTATACAGGGTTATAACGTTTAGAATAGGGTCGTATCATTTACTTTGAGGGGATCGGCATGTCCCTTTGTTCAACAGACATGAAGGTATCGATTCTCTAAGTATATATAGGGGTCGAATTCTGTAATCAAACATCAATCAATACATGTTCAATCGATCAAAATATATTCTGATTATTATCATTCTTGGTGTCTTTTCTGTTGCAAGTTTCTGTCCAAACACCCTTGTTAAATTGATACCGATTCAGGAAGTTATACAATCGCAGAAACAAGGTTTAATCGAAGGACAAAGAACAATAATTGGCATCAGAGCAAGAGTTAATCGATCCAAGGAAGAACCCAAGCCGATTAAGATTTAGGTTTGCCCGGGAATTATAAGACCAAAGGATTGCTGAGACAGTTGGTTTAATTCGCCCCGCAAACATGAGAAAAAAGTTTGTTAGTTTTGCCCGGGAATTAGAAAACCAAAGAACTGCGAGAGACAGTTGGTTGATTCGCCCCTCAAACAAGAAAGAAAAAGGTTTTTTACTCTAAATAAGGGATGACCGCTGAAACATCAAAGAAAGATGAAGGAGGGATGTCAATGACATTCCAATGCTCGATTCTGAATTCTACAAATTATACTATTTGGGTCGTAAAGATTAAAGCAATGTTTAATGTTTATGGAATATGGGAAGCACTCGAACTAGAAGGAAAAGTGGATACAAAGAAAAACACAATGGTTATTGCTTATCTATTTCAAGCCTTGCCCGAAGAACTCACATTACAAGTTGCTCATCATACGAAAGCTGCTGATATATGGAAGGACTTGAAGGCTCGATTCGTGGGTATAGACAAAGTCAAGGAGGCTAGACTACAAACATTAGAATCAGAATTTGAAACCTTGAAAATGAAAGACTCTGAATCACTTATGAATTCACCGGAAAGATTAGTCAACTCGTGTCACAAGCAAGCAATCTTGGATCCACAATTGAAAACAAAAGATTGGTTCGAAAACTTCTAGGATATGTCCCAACAAAGTTCATCCAGATTGTTGCTGCAATTGAACAATTTGCTGATCTTAATACCATGACATTTCAAGAAGCTACTGGAAGATTAAAAGCCTAAGAGGAACGTATTAAGAGACCAAGCAAAGAAGAAGATGTACATGACAGACTTCTATACACCAAAACAGTCGAAAAGGAACAAGAAAAACAGTATAGTTGTGAACGTTGTGGTTATAGGAAGTCGAATCAGGATAACAAAGGAAGAAGCCGCGAAAGAAATTGGAATAAAGATGGTAATCAACTACAAAAGGATAAGAGTCACATAAAATGCTTCAAGTGCAACAAATTTGGACATTATAAACATGAATACACAAGGAAGGAGGAAGAAGTTAACTTCGCACAATACGAAGTTGATGAACCAGTAGTTGCTGCACCATTGCTATAAAAGAACTTTGAAGAATTGATGACTTTGCCATCTATAACATTAGGGGGTGAATGTTGGACCATTAATGTTATAGAAGCAAAGATAGGGGTAGTATATGTATGTATTATGTATATTTATGTAAATCTTGTAAACCCAAGATAGTTAGTATTGGGTTGGGTCATAGATAATGGTATTAACCGTTTTAGTATATAGGGTTATGATGTTTAGAATAGGGTCGTATCTTTTACTTTGAGGGGATCGGCATGTCCCTTTGTTCAACAAACATGAAAGTATTGATTCTCTAAGTATATACAGGGGTCGAATTCTATAATCAAACATCAATCAATACATGTTCAATCGATCAAAATATATTCTGATTATTATCATTCTTGGTGTCTTTTCTGTTGCAAGTTTCTGTCCAAACACCCTTGTTAAATGCATACCGATTCAGGAAGCTATACAATCGTAGAAACAAGGTTTAATCGAAGGCCAAAGAACAATATCCGCCACTTGCACCTATGTTGCACCGTCATAGGACTGCATTTTTTTTGCTCAGGACGGTTTATATTTTAGTTCTATTATACAAGTAAAACAATATACTCTAGAATTTTTGACATTCTCTCACTATATATATAAGGAGTATGATGTAAGCATAGCACTTATATTCCAAACAGTAGCACATATCTCTAATTCTATAAGATGTCTCTCTTTTACTCCTCCGTTTCATGTGTTTATATTATATATCTTTGGTGATACACACCTAGTGCTGGTTAAAATGCTAAATAAGAATAGCGTATGGCTGGAAATCATTTTTTTAAGGCAATAACTGGGAATTGCATACTTGTATGATTGATGGAAGCAGCCTCAAGTCTTTTAGTGTAACTTTGGCGTTTAGTTTGTTGCTTAACTGTGTAAATTGTCGATTTTTGTTAATTTGCAATTAGCTCATTAAGATTCAGCTTTATTTACCGTTAGCTGCATGAAGAGTTATCTTGCTTTTAAAGATCGCAAAAACAAGATTTGTGTGATAGTTTATTCTAAAACCAAGAACTTCCACGGGTATGCCTTTTGATAACCAAAAAACAGACCATTATGAATGTTGGGTATCTAATACTACCCATGGGTGGTCGATCTTGTGGTCGGTCGTCACCTGGGATGAAACGGAAGACAAATATGAACATATATGACTTTCCAATAAAAAATCAAATTAATGAACTCAAATAACTGCTATTCAACATTAATTAAGTATCATATTCAAATAAACAACACTAATATAACTAAAGCATACGAATTACATTGCAAATTAAAATAAACATACGGATTAACACATTAAATTAAACATACAGATTACTACTTCATACGAAGATTTTTCATGTCATCTAGAAGCCCATTAAGTATTGCACCCGACTGACATGCGTGGTCCTCGAGATGCCTTACCAATACAGTCTTGCCTCTAACATCTTTATTCTTATGTCCAACATGTTATTTCTTGACTCCAGCATGTTATTTCTTGATTCCAACATGTTTATCTCAAGATCTTTGGCCTTGCAGCTTGAGCACTCTGTTGATTCAGAATAACTTTGATATTATGTTGAAGGTCAATGTGAAAAACTTACACGGAGCTGGAAATCAAAATCATCCTTCCACATAAAATATCTACATCGATATTCTTGTTTGGTTGGCTGTTACATAGTAATGAAATCATAAGAAATGTCTTTTTAACAACCAAATTATTTATATATATACACGTAAATAAAAAACATATAATTGTTCACCTTTGTGATTTTCTTAGAATTATAATTCCTCTTCCACATAAAAACTAGAAAGGATCATTTCGATCCATCTGAGTTTGTAAGGTTGGTATAAGGATAAGAGGTTGTAAGGTTGATGTGTGGATAAAAGTTTGTGAGGTTGATATGAGGATGTTGTGAGGTTGCTTTTATTGTAGAAAACGGGAGCTTTTGGCGAGGACATGTGATGACATCAAATAATCTGAATATTTTAGTATCAATTCCTCTAATTATGCTCATGGTTACTACATTTTCTTACGAATATATACTCTAAATGCTTCTTATTTCATTTCAGGGTATTATTGAGCATTGGAACGAAGAAGCATGGATTTGGAAAGAAAATATGTAAAGTTACACTTCGACTTGCTGGACACTAGGAAGTTACAGCGTAAGCATAATGATCAGCTTACGCCGTAAATAATGTGACACACGAAGACCAAAGTCAGCACATCACAAGCCTACGACATAACTCCATCTACAAGGCAACGCCGTAGAAATCAAAAGACTTAGGCAAATTATGTATCAACCAAGGTTGCGCCGTAACCTTACCAATTGGGTTACGACGTAGAAATGCATGGAAAATGTTCACGAGAGTTCTGATAACATCAAATTTACCCATGATTTAAGCATTAATTTCCCTTTGAATTGCTCATCTTTTCTATTCATATGAAGAATATATACTC
This sequence comes from Artemisia annua, assembly GCA_014162995.1. Lineage (NCBI taxonomy): Eukaryota > Viridiplantae > Streptophyta > Magnoliopsida > Asterales > Asteraceae > Artemisia > Artemisia annua. Next base: position 452,019 of record LBNU01026562.1, on the reverse strand, counting down.
TTATTTCTTCCTATTTTGGTTTCAGGGTAAAGACTGCGGTCTAGTTAAGTGATGATTTATTGGCTTAAGAATGGGAATTGCTCTTGAAGTTAATATGAAGACATAAACACTGCGGTCTAGTTAAGTGATGATACTATACCGTTAGGTGATTTATACCCCAAGTAATGAAGACTACGCCGTAGCAAGCAAATGAGCTACGGCGTAACGGAGAAAACCACCAAGCTACGCCGTAGTTAGTTAATGGACTTCGGCGTAATAATGAAGATAAGAGCCCTACGCCCGTAACAAGTCATTGAGTTACGGCTTAGGAAAGATTTTATGAAGACTACGACGTAGCAATCCAGCCAGCTACGCCATAGAGGTTATTTAGTGAAGGCTACGGCATAACTTACTACGCCGTAGTTGTGGATAAATGTGGAGTTACGGTGTAGATTGTCATAGAGCTACGCCGTAGTAATTTATTGTGAAGGTTACGGCGTAACCTGTCATTTAGTTACGCCCTAGTTATTAACTTGGGCGCGAAGGAGTAAAGTCCAGGGACCAAAGATGGGCAAGGCCAAACTTCATTTATATTATACTATCTATCATTTGTCGATGGACCGGAATCCCAGAATTTATTATAATATTATTTTTTCATATAATACTATTTCTCCTAGATTTTATTAAAGTATATTATAATCTTTTAAAGTATATCTATCCGATTCTTACTCATCAAGATCTCTGATCCTTATCCCATTGCCTATTCACATGAAAAAGAATATATACACACCATCAGTCACTAACCGATGGGAACATTACTAATTTCAAGAAGATACGTGCATCAATATTTGTTTCAACCTGTTTAAGATTTACATATGGGTAACAGGTCATCACCGGCCATCAAGGATCATTTGAGGTTTGTGTTTTCCGCTTTTCAGTTAGGTGGATTTTAGGTATACTTTGATATTATATTCAGGCTGCATTTTTTTAATTTATATATTTGGGGTTTATTATTTTTATTTGATTGGTGATTCTGTTGGAGGTTACTATTAGGGAAGTGGCTTTGTGCGGATGGTTCTGAATTCTGATGACAGTCGAATATGTTTTTAATGATATGCTAGGCAGGTATCGTGTTTTGTTAGATTTTATTTCAAAATTTCTTTCAAGGTTATAATTTTACATTTAATTGTTGGTTTCAATTATTCATCATTATTGTTTTACGATCTTTGGTAACAGGAAAGATTAGGAGTTCTAAGAGCTTTGTGTTGTCAATTTGAATCAAAAGTCATGGGATCAGTTTAAGGTACTTTTTGTTTGTAAATTGATTAGATTGTGCAAAGGAATAAAAGGAAGGTATTTAATTTCCTGTATTTTATAATTACGCATAATTCCTTTTTATTTGTTTGTTGTCTTTCGGTTGTGTTATAAGCCAAAGTTGGTGTGCAGGAATGTTGATGGTGACGGTCATATAATACTAAATGATTTATGGTTTATAGTTTCGCTTTCATCTTTTACTGGATCATTGACTGATGGTAAGGAGTTCATGGCTGACAGCAAAGAACATGGTTCTTTTTTTTTTTTTTTTTTTTTTTTTTTTTTTTTTTTTTTCACCTTTTTTTCCATTTTGTAGATGTTCGTTTCTGTTATGCCAAGCTTGGGCATGAATGATCTGTTTAATGTTGTAAAGGAAACTTGCTGACCTTAGATAGACCATCACAGGTAATGCTGCCGGCTTCATTCACTAAAGCTAAATAAAATTCATGCTACTCTGACAAGCAAGAAGTAGGTACCGCAATATGCAGAGTAGGTGCGATTGAACATATTTTCAGGTGAAATTTGTTGTATAGGTAGTTGCTTAAGCATGAGCTAATGATTATTGATTGTTGTACAGACCAACAACAAATGGTAGGGATACCATAATAATTGGCAGCGATCTGGACTATCCAAATTGTATGTGTTTGTCGAAGAACATGCGATTCTTGAATGGCTTGTGATAATAGCCCGTCTCTTTGTACTGAGTGGTCAATGTCGGATAAAGACGTATGTGATCTGTCCTTTTTTTTGGTATTAACATTTTGTTGCAGCCGATAATTGTGTGCATATAATGTGAAAGGTTTCAGGATGGATGTTCTGGTAGCCAATCAACTATTTTGTTGACCACTATTTATACTTTAACCTTTTACTGAATTTGCGTTCTTATGTATGCGTTTTGTGGAATGTACGTAGTGCTCCAGAGCCTGGACGATATGATTGCTGGATATGTTTCCGTCCAGCAAATTCCAGTTCGCGATACTTCCAAAAGAAAAGTAGCTGACCATGATAATTTAGATGCATAAACATTTTGGAAAAGGTTAAAGCAATTCGAAATGTTGCAGGATGGATCTTCTGGTAAGCAGACAACTATTTTTTTGACCATGAAACGTAGCCTTATACTTACTGTCTGTTCTCACGTGCGTGTTTTGTGGACTGTTGGTAGTGCCCGAGATGCCTGTCAAGACGATATATAATCAAAGACCTTCAAAACACCAACCACAGGTTTGAACTGCACTTCGGCATAGGAAGCCGCAAGGGATACCCGAAGTTAGTTCTTGACCACGCAGCAGACGCGTCTCCACCACTATTAGCAATCCAAGGCGTAGAATCTTCAGCAGCTACAGAAACAGCAGACCAAACAGCCGCATTCAACGAACTTTCATCTAAAACCCTCAAGTGAAGGTGCAGTAAAAAAAATACACAACAAAAGACATTGCGTCATCGAGTGTCAGAAAACAGTTATTTATGGCTGCAATAAAATTATCCGTACAAGTCGCTACTATTGTGCGGAAAGAACTCGGAGACCTTCCAAAATCTATGTATGCGACGGTTAAGGTAATCTCATCACAATTCAGATGAATTTGATATGCTACGCAATTTTCTTTTACATAAAAGCTTATGTATTTTCTTAATGTAGAACCCATTTTTCGAGCTCAAGTGCGAATGGTTTAGTCGTATGTTCAGCTTACAGTGCATTCTTACCAAAAGATGAAGCGATGTTGACGCCGTTTCCCCAAAAAAGCATCTACAGATCCAGAAGACAAACCGGTTACTCAAGCCAGCAAGAAGGTGAAGTATGACTAGCGTGCTACAAGTAGTCTGAAAACATGAAGTATAAAGCCGCTAGGAAAAACACTTGCAATATTTTGTAAACAACATCTTGGCAATACATCTATCCAACATTGTCTCTTTGACGACACTTGCTGGCTTACAAAATATATAAACAGGTTTCACACAGGTATAGAGGCCCCCGCCGCAACGCGGCGGGTTCCTTCTCCTTGTTATAAATACAAGAGTACATGTACGGAAAATCACAATTCATATTAGATATTATTTTATTAGGGCTTCGTAGTTCTCTGGTCTTGCTTCCCTTTTGCCGACGCAAGAAACTAAAGAAGGAGAAAGAGCAGGTTGGTGGCGTGTGTTTTAGGGGGCAAAACCTTCGGGTTTTTGCCCCGGTATTCGATTAGGGGATCAAAAGCATTTATCTAGCACGATATGTATTATTTCTCGACACTCATTTATTTATTCAGTTTCATTATTCTTGACAATAATTGTGATTTTGCTTGTTTAATGATTGTCGTAATGCCTATTGTGTTTTATTTAGCTGCTTTTGTCTTTTAATTAATTAACTACGGCGTAGTCATATAACCAACTACGGCGTAGTCATTTATTGAACTACGGCGTAGCTATTTATTTAACTACGGCGTAGCCTTTAATTAATTGATCGCTTGGTAATTAATGTTTATTGACTTCTAATTTATTTATTAGTCAATTTATTATTTGATCTTTATTCCTAGTTTATTATTAGTCTTGTTTGTATATTTTCATGGCAAGTCTTGGGACACTCTAGTTCCCATAGTGTTTAGCGTTGGTTGTTCCTTAGAGGCTTGTGGAATTAACCCTAGGAAGCAAGCCGCTAGGGATGTGACTTGGTGATAGCAATATCACCAGACACGTGCGAATTAACCCTAGAACCACCCACCAATGCTATACGCTTAGCGGAGTTAGAGGGGTGTAAGATTGACCATGCCGCATCCGTTAGACTTGTCCATGTTAATAGAGGCACTTAATGACTCTTACATCTTCGTACCGATGAACCGACGACTTTACAATAGTTTTGGATAGGACAAGGTGTAAGATAGATCTAGGTGATTTAACCCTCTGATCCGAAATGAATTTAATCCCCAGACGAAACAATAATAGACATCGTTACTTTTATTACTGAAAATAGATCACCAGATGACCCTTGGTAATTAATAATTACCTTGGTGAGGAATCTAGGATCATAGGGTAGACAAATTGACCATAGGATTCTACCGACTTTATAACGGTTTGAGAATTAGATCTTAATTGTCATTCGCATTAGTTGTTTGCTAGAAAACCCTGCCTAGTTATCATATTAAATTTACTTTCGTACTTTATTTATTTCACTTTATTAGTTTAATTAATCATTCAAATCTAAAACCCCCTTTTATAACGTGACATAGACTTTAATTAATATCCAAATGCATAGCTCTTGGGACGACCTCGACTTTACCAACTAGCTATACCTCACACAACCGGGTACAATGCCCGTTAGTGCATTAGGTAGACCTTAGGTAAACGAGACACTTATAAATATTAAAACCTGGTCGGTAAAACCTGCATCACGTTTTTGGCGCCGCTGCTGGGGAGCTATTAGGATTTTAATTTGAGTCTTTTTAATTTTTAGTTGTTTTTTCTTAGAATTTTTGTTTTCTTTCTTTTGTCTCTTCTGTTTTCTTTGTTTGTTAGTATGTTTCAGGAAGTCATGGAAATGGAACCAGATATTGATGAGATGACATTGGAAGAATACGAGTGGTATGAGCGCAAGCAAATAAACACGTTTGTGAGGAATCGTAGATCTAGGAGAGCTGCTACTAGACCACCTCCTCTAAAGCATTCCTTTCAAATTTCTCAACCATATGCCAATGCTAGTTTTATGTCTCCTATTAAGTATGATGAAGTGGACATTGATAACATGACCATTCGTGAATATGAATTGTTCATGGCCAATCAATGTCAAAAGGAGAGTAGTTTGGATGACTACACTCGCGGTTTTACGTCCAAATTTAGCAATTATTTACAAGACACACCCGATCCCCATCCTGAAGATAGAGATTTGATGATAGCAAGAGGGGTGGATGAATTGTTTAGAATTGGAGGTGAAAATCTTCAAAGAATGGAACAAAAGAAGATTCATAATGGGTGTAATAATGAAAAATTAAAGGATGTGAACTAGGATTGTAAGGACCCTCTTGAATTCGTTATTTCTTCCATTACTAATATTTTTTTCTAGTGTTTGTGAACAGGATATTAATAATGCCGATAGCAGCACTACAATGGAGGAAGAGGAAGTCCAAAAGGAGTGTGATGAGTGGAATATTGATGATTATTGGGACATGACATTTGAAGATGTAGAAAGGCTTAGGATAATACTGACACCCACCGTGCAAGATGATGTCAACCCAAAGCCGGTGATGCAACCGTACCTGCAGCCGGTAACAAATCCCGATCAATCTAACGAGAAGGAATTTGGAGACGAAATTCTGAGCACTACCATGATCGACTTGGAGGTAAACGTGTTGAGCAAGCCGATTATTCAGCCACATCTTGGAGCGAGCCATTCATCAAATCCGTCCACGAGAATGGGTAAGGGAATTAGGAAAATGACATCCATTTCGAGGTATGATTTTAATTTATCATTTCCCTACACTATTGCAAATTCGCACCCTTATGGTGTTTATTGCTATTTTCACCCACACTTGATTTCAAGTGAGGGGATGAACACACTTTTACTCGGTAAATAAGGGTGGAGTCAAGCTCGTGACTCGAACAAAAACAAGCGCTTCGTGGGAGGCACCCCATGCCTATCTTTGTATTTTTATTTTTACTTTAGCTTTTGATTTTATTAGTATAGTTGGTTTAGTATGTTTTGTTATAATCATTTTGCAGGTAATAGAGAAAGGTGGACGGTGGAGGAGCTAAAAGTGAAGTTTTCACTCCAAACATTTTCCTCAGATGACATCTACGGCGTAGCTCCATACATGACTACGCCGTAGCATCCTCCAGGTGACAGACTATTTGATTTTATCACCTACGGCGTAGTTCCACATTATGACTACGCCGTAGCTTTCTCCTGTGCCAAATTAAATTTTAATTTTTTTTATAACAAACATACTATAACTTGTATTAGTTTTTAAATAAACTTTGTGGGTGTGTTCCCTGTAAAAACCTAACGAGACTTCACTCGTCCACTTGGGACACTAAGTGGTTTAAAAGGCTTGTTGCATACGCTAAATGCAACCGTGATTCCTACGAAAGTGAGTTAGATTTTATTTTATTTTTATTTGTACATTTCGTGCTATTTTGCTTTTTATCCGGAATTATGCTTTTTGGTATTAGTTCTTCTTGCAGTAATACAGGTTGATGCATTATGAAGTGGTGTTTGGCTGCAAGAAAACACTTTCTATCCAATCTAGTTGAGTACCGAGATGGTGATTTAGAAGATTTTTTAATGGAGATGGATCTTGCTCAAGGAGGCACGTTTGAAGCATGATACGGAAAGTGCCGTCTATTGATCATACCGAGCAAATCCAGGGGAGTTCTTCTGTTCCTTTTCTAACCCTTCCCATTTTTCATTTATATTCTTAGTATGACCCAAGTGGGGGAAGGATTAAAAATAAACACCACTTGATTATACTTGCCTTTGTTTTTCTAGTTTTTAGTGAAAAACATTTCATTTATAAAATTTTGACATGTTTTTTATTACTTAACTAGTTTAATTTAAACTGAGAACACCTACCCTTTAATTACATTGTGGGAGGATAAGCCTTTCCGTTTTCCCCATATACATAATTCCATTAAAATGAGTGTGCCGGTGGCTGTAGTAGACTTTAGAACTTGGCATTGCATATCTTTTTGAGACCATTATGATGAGCATTACATTGAGGCAACTCGGTGTAATCGGTGCAGCTAGGATAAAAGGCAAAATTTTAGAATTTAACCCAAATAGCCCAAAAATTATGTATTGTGTATATTGACTTTTCACATCGATCAGTCAATCCCCCTGTTAAACCCTTTTTGTTGCACTCACCTTTAGTGCAAGATACCCCTAGATATACCCTTCAGAGCCTTTCCTTTCATTTTGTTCACCCAATATATGTTTCGTTACACCTATCGCCTAGCCTACCCTGTAGTTTCTTATAGTCCACGGTCCGGGCGTTGTTGGTTAATTTTGGTTCACTAGTGAAAGTCGTGGGTTTTGAATAAAGGGATTTTGAAAGAAGATCGGGTTTAGATGACAGTTGATCTCAAGTGGGGGGATGCTTTATATGTTTTTATCTTTTTTCCATTTATGTATACCTTGTCGTGCATAAAAAAAAATAAATAAAAAAATAAAAAAAATAAAAAAAATAAAGAGCATGCAAGAAAGAGTTTGTTTATTAGTTTATTAGTTGATTGTAATATAAATCAGCTTATGTGTCGTATTATGGTAAGTATTCCCACCATGCGCAGCTTATACTTTTTAAACCCGTGACATTTCTATCTATCCTTTCTACTTAGGTCAAAATTTGTACAATGAGGGTATTGTACATCTCAAGTGGGGGGATGAGAGATAGAAATGTTTGGTATTATAGTTTTTGGTCAAAATATGTGCAATTTTCACCCAAATTTAAAAAATTTTAAAGCACATAAATTTTTTCCGCTGAAGTTGAAGGCCGAGTTAATGCATCCTATTTGCCTAGTTCATGGAGATTATTAGGCACTACATTACATTTTATATGCATTAACTCGTGTATTGAAGTTATTGAAGACCCCTTGACTCTTGACCCTCAAATTTTGCTATGGGATTGAATGCGACTAGTGACGGGGCGATTGTGGACTTTAGGAATCTATTTGTTTCGTGTCTTTTTGTTTACACCCATTAAATGTTTTCCCATGTCTTTATCCTACCCTTATCATTCCTTACCTTTAGCTTATTCGAGTTAAGGAATTGAGCAGTCATAGGTGTCTTGTTCATGGATTTGGGCAAGCATTTGTGGCTTTGTCGCCTTTTATGGAATAATGGTATTGGTAGAGAGTAATTTAACCCCGTAAGCCTTATTGTTGTGTCAACCCATTTGCCTTTTAGAATAGCTGCATCTATAGACTCTAGTGGTGGAGATTAGTATCTTTGCCAAGCCTATGATAGAATACTCGCCATGACTGAGCAGTTGAGTGATCACCCCAAAATAAACACATAGATTAGTGAGAGAGTGTGTGATTTCAATTCCCTTTTCGTGAGGTGCTCGGGTTGGATATTTCTAGCTTAGGTAATTTTTAAACTCATATCTTCCAAAACATCTTGGGAGATATCTTTTTAGAAATAATTTAAAAAGGTCTACTTGAGGACAAGTAGAGTTCAAGTGGGGGGATATTTGATAACATCAAATTTACCCATGATTTAAGCGTTAATTTCATTTTGAATTGCTCATCTTTTCTATTCATATGAAGAATATATACTCTTATTTCTTCCTATTTTGGTTTCAGGGTAAAGATGAGTAAAAGTACGTTATTGATGATTTATTGGCTTAAGAATGGGAATTGCGCTTGAAGTTAATATGAAGACATAAACACTGCGGTCTAGTTAAGTGATGATACTACACCGTTAGGTGATTTATACTCCAAGTAATGAAGACTACGCCGTAGCAAGCAAATGAGCAACGGCGTAACGGAGAAAACCACCAAGCTACGCCGTAGTTAGTTATTGGACTACGGCGTAATAGTGAAGATAAGAGCCCTACGCCCGTAACAAGTCATTGAGTTACGGCGTAGGAAAGATTTTATGAAGACTACGACGTAGCAATCCAGCCAGCTACACCATAGAGGTTATTTTGTGAAGGCTACGGCATAACTTACTACGCCGTAGTTGTGGATAAATGTGGAGTTAAGGCGTAGATTGTCATTGAGCTACGCCGTAGTAATTTATTGTGAAGGTTACGGCGTAACTTGTCATTTAGTTACGCCGTAGTTATTAACTTGGGCGCGAAGGAGTAAAGTCCAGGGACCAAAGATGGGCAAGGCCAGACTTCATTTATATTATAAATACAAGAGAATACATGTACGGAAAATCACAATTCATATTATATATTATTTTATTAGGGCTTCGTAGTTCTCTGGTCTTGCTTCCCTTTTGCCGACGCAAGAAACTAAAGAAGGAGAAAGAGCAGCTTGGTGGCATGTGTTTTAGGGGGCAAAACCCCGGATCAAAAGCATTTATCTAGCATGGTATGTATTATTTCTCGACACTCATTTATTTATTCAGTTTCATTATTCTTGACAACAATTGTGATTTTGCTTGTTTAATGATTGTCGCGATGCCTATTGTGTTTTATTTAGCTGCTTTTGTCTTTTAATTAATTAATTACGGCGTAGTCATATATCCAACTACGGCGTAGTCATTTATTGTACTATGGCGTAGCTATTTATTTAACTACGGCGTAGCCTTTAATTAATTGATCGCTTAGTAATTAATATTTATTGACTTCTAATTTATTTATTAGTCAATTTATTATTTGATCTTTATTCCTAGTTTATTATTAGTCTTGTTTGTATACTTTCATGGCGAGTCTTGAGACACTCTAGTTCCCGTAGTGTTTACCGTTGATTGTTCCTTAGAGGCTTGTGGAATTAACCCTAGGAAGCAAGCCGCTAGGGATGTGACTTGGTGATAGCAATATCACCATACACGTGCGAATTAACCCTAGGATCACCCACCAATGCTATACGCTTAACGGAGTTAGAGGGGTGTAAGATCTGACCATGCCGCATCCGTTAGACTTGTCCATGTTAGTAGAGGCACTTAATGACTCTTACATCTTCGTACCGATGAACCCACGGCTTTACAATAGTTTTGGATAAGACAAGGTGTAAGACAGATCTAGGTGATTTAACCCTCTGATCCGAAATGAATTTAATCCCCAGACGAAACAATAATAGAAACCGTTACTTTTATTACTGAAAATAGATCACCTGATGACCCTTGGTAACTAATAATTACCTTGGTGAGGAATCTAGGATCATAGGGTAGATAAATTGACCATAGGAGTCTATCGACTTTATAACGGTTTGAGAATTAGATCTTAATTATCATTCCCTTTAGTTGTTTGCCAGAAAACTCGGCCTAGTTATCATACCAAATTTACTTTTGTACTTTGTTTATTTCACTTTATTAAAAATCTTGTTTGACGTGGCTCTTCTAAATATTTTTCCAATTCCATAGATCGATTCAAGTTTTAAAATACAATATATTTTAAAAATCTTGTTTGACGTGGCTCTTGATACCAATTGTGGAAAACTAGAAAGGGGGGGTTGAATAGTTTTACGTCCGTTTTAAAATTTATAAAAACAAGTTTGTTTTAAAAACTTCGATTCTAGTTTATGTGAATTCAATACTTGCACTATATGAACAATTATTAAGTTACTAACTAACTAAGCAAATATAATACAAGTATATAAGTAATGAAAAGATAGAGTTAGAAAGATCAAACCACAACACAAGGATTTATAGTGGTTCGGCTACAAGGTCACCTTCCTTGTTCCTACTCCACTCCCCGAGTCACCTACTCGAGAGTTTTCTTCACTATGTCAACAAACTCCCTTGTGGCGGAGAAACCTTACCCGACTTTCGCTTACACCAATTTAACGACACAAAGCTAGATGTCGGGTTCTAATCCTCGCTAGAACCAATCTCACAACACTTCACAACTTCTACACTACTTGTACACACCACAACTTCTTCACTACTTCACACCACTTCACAACTACACTACTTCTTCTTCTCTACACAGCTTCTACTTCACCTAAATCTACTTATTACAAGCACAACACAACTTCACAAATGATTTACACAATATACAATACTAATCTACAATACTTCTTAAACTTGATGTTGAAGGAGTATTCTTCTCTTGCACTTTGAATGAGGAAGGATGAGGAGGGATTGAATCACTTGAAACAAAGATTAATAATCTTATGATCAATGGGTTTAGAAAGATGTTTAGAGAGGATTGGATCTGAAAATTTTAGTGCAAAAGGTGAGGAAAAATACCAGGTTTGAAGAGGTATTTATAGGCAAAGTTTTCTGACAACAGGAGCGTGCCGCCCCCTTAAATGGTGGCCGCCCTACTGTAACGGCCAGAAACTTTGTCTTTTTCTGGGGAAAGTTTATTTGGTGAAAAACTAACTGATTTTGGTTAAAAATTTGAATTCATATATTTAGTATGATTTAAACATTTTCCTTTATTACCAAATATGTTTTTCAAAAATATATAATAAGTTTATATTATTTAATAAACTTTGTAATATTTAAATAAACATCCCTTTGATCATAAAATGTATTAGGCATTTGTTTATTCATACCTTAAGTGATTTAGTTGGATAATATGATATAAACTAACTTAATACTTGTTTAAGTATTAATTTTAAGTTTAATGTTTTTACATTTTGTGATCGTCAAAACATAGAGATATCGAAAAATACAAATAACGTTTTTATGCATTATTTATATCAACAATCTCCCTCTTTTTGATGATTACAAAATTTAAACTCATTAAAACAAAAATTAGTATATATACAAGTCTTTTGTGAGTTTATATCAATTCTCCCCCTTTTTGTTAGCATCAAAAAGGTTTTCCCGATTAAGTTGGAGCTCCCCCTTGATGTATACTCCCCCTTATTTTGAGGTCATAAGAGAAATCGAGATATGGAATTCTTGCAAAAAATATTTAGTGGACAAGCAATATATATATATATATATATATATATATATATATATATATATATATATATATATATATATATATATATATATATATATATATATATATATAT
>LBNU01026562.1:423099-439759 GCA_014162995.1 Artemisia annua | reverse complement strand
GTTTTGGAAGGTGCATTTGGTGCACTAGGAGAAGAGCATTGAGGTGGTGGTGATGGAGTAGTGTTGTCTTCATTTGTAAGATTAATGAAGAGTTGTTTTGGTGGTATAATGACAAGTTTTTGTTTCTTGGCATTGTTGGAGTAGGTGGTTCTTGGTGATGACATTTTGGATTGATTGAGTTTGATGAAGGTTGAGGATGATGAAATGTGAAGTAAACATGTATGGGGATTAAATAGGATGAAAACATGTTTAGAATGGAATTAATTTGAAAATAAATGGTTAGATTCCAAATTCAGTTTAATTTTAAAAGGAAATGGTAGCTGAGACTAGCAAAAGGAGTCACAAGATGCAAAAGAAAACAATGAATTTTACTGTATGTGTGGCCGGCCCCCATAAGTACTGGCCGCCCCCCTTAATTTTAAGGGGGCCGCCCATCTGACGACCAAAATTTCAAGATTTTCAAAAATTTTTCTGGAAAATGTTGGTTTCTGTTTTGTGCTTGCAGCAAGCTCTATTTGAACATTTCACATTGGTTTTGGTCTATTAGAAAGCCTACATGTATGTATAAATATAAACAATGACTAAACATGCACACATATATATAGATTAAGAGAAAATTCATGCAATTAGTAGCATATATTGAGCACAAATAAAATAGTTAACATCCTAAACAATCATTGTCCAAGCAAGTTATAAGTACTTCCGAATACATATCGGAAATAAGGCACACAAATGTCAAATATTCATCACCAAATATCACATAATTAACATTGTTCAACAAACATAATCAAGCAAATCTTCATCACTTCTTCTTCTTTCCGAACACTCCTTTCAACGTCTTTGCAATAGATTTGAAGCCTCCTTGCACTTCTTCATGTAGACTCTTTTGTCGGTTAAGCATCACGGTTTGTCGTTCATGGAGAGTTTGGTTGGTTTGTGAGCGAGGAGATGGAGGAAGATACTCGGGATAGTCAAGATCCTCTAAGTCATTGACGAATGTAGTGAATGACGGGGTACTAACACCTTGAGTGCTTTCCTCCTCATCGTCATCCTCTAAACGAGATGATGAACCATGGAAGCTATGACGACGAGATTTTCCCTTGTCACTACGAGTTCGTCGGGTTTGTTTGAGAGCGAGAGGACGCAAGGTTGGATAGATGGACTCATAGATACTATCATCAAGATCGGAATAGTTATCTATGACATGACGGTGGAGACGAGTAAGGAACATTCCATACGGAAGATTTGCTTTTGGAGTTTTTCTTGCACACTCAATTCGCTGATGAAGAAGTAAGCCAAATTTTAAGGTTGTTCGGTAACGATACAATACAACATNAGATACTATCATCAAGATCGGAATAGTTATCTATGACATGACGGTGGAGACGAGTAAGGAACATTCCATACGGAAGATTTGCTTTTGGAGTTTTTCTTGCACACTCAATTCGCTGATGAAGAAGTAAGCCAAATTTTAAGGTTGTTCGGTAACGATACAATACAACATGTGAGCAAGGCATGCCGGGAGATGGTCACGGTGGCCTCCGGTACCGAACGCATTCTCGCGAATGAGTTCTTCCCAACGCTTCATGTTGGGGCCTAATTATTTTAGAAGAATTTGATTTTCGGAAATGTCGACATTTTTGGATTTGATTTTTCGGGTGGTAGTGACACGTTCCAACCCAAGAAATTGACGAATATCGTCGGGAGAAGGAATGTCGGAGGGACCAAAGGTTGGTCGACAACGATGAAGGTAGTCAAGATCCCATTCATTGGTGAATACGGCTTGACCTCTAAAAGGAATTTGAAGAATTTGACCGAATTGATCAAGAGTTAGAGTGATGAATTCATGTTGAATCATGAAGGAGATGAGGACGACACCAAGTTCATCGATTTGAACCGTGACTTGGCTATAGAAGTCGGCAATGAAGCGAGGAATGATGGGTTCATTGATTTCATAAAGACAATCGAAGTTGATGCTTGTGAACAAGCGATCAATGAAGTCGGATTTATAGTAGGCTTGATCTACTACACGACCTTCATGAACGTTTCTATCCTCGATTTGACGATAGATATGTGCAATAGAAGAAGATGTATTAGGGAGTTGAGAGACTTTTGGGATGTAGTTTTTGGTAAGGGAGATGTCTTCGGTAATAGCTTTGGGCATTTTTACCTAAACACGACAACAGTAAAACAAAACCACAATAATATAAAAAAAAATTATGATGCATGTATATTTATGACATATGTTGGAACGTAAACATACTTCGACTCTAAGACTTTAATCCTAAGAAGTAGTTTACTATGTTCCCTACTTTTATTTTTAACTCCTTCTAGATAGATTTTACAATGTTTAGCAAGTAGTTATGGAATAATCCAAACACCCCTTTAAACATCTTAATATATCATGAAACTTTGCTAGATGTACATTAGATTGTAAAACTAGCTATTTCTTATGAGTTTGTTATGCAAGTGATTTGTTTTGAAAAAGGTGGTTTATATTTTGACTCAAAAATACCATTTTTCTAGTTAAACCAAACGCTTCCTTATCTAGACAATTTACTACCGAAATGTCAATATACATATGAATTATGTATCTTGACAACTCCAAATTACTAGTTTTATACTTGCAATCTTGACAAAGTGTTGTAGAACTTATATCGAATTAATTTTGATAACTTTTGGACATAATCCAAATATCCTCTTATCGTATACAAAATTATTTTTAATGAATCGAAAAATATATTTTCATGATTTACGAGTTATGAAAACATAATGTGATTAGTTTCATCAAGTTTTAATAGCATTATTCAACAATGTGTTTAAGAAAAATTTCGAAATAGAGTGTATGAACTTTTTTTCAAAATTTTTTGACAAAAGGGTTTGTAATTATTAGTTAATACATCCTAATCCTAAGGGAAGCATTTAGTTATGGAAATCCTAGACTCAATTCGAAAGAAAAATTGAAATTGAGGAAACTGAAATAAAATGCATAATCTTGATTATGACCAAATTTGATGGAATTAGAAGAAATGTGTTATGAAAAACTTACAATACTTGATGCTAATCGTGTTATAAGTATTTTTCCCTTGAGAAACAACCCGAATTATGCGATTTGGAAGTGGGTTTTTGGTGTTTTTGGGTTTATGGTTCGTTCACAGCAGCAGCAAAGTGAGGTTTGTGTGAAAAATGGAGTGTTTGGAAGAGGGAATAAGGAGAAAAGTCGGGGAGAGAGAAAAAGATGGCCGGACCCCTTAAATTTAAGGGGGCCGCCCTTCATTTTGGCTGCCGGCCCCTTTAATTTTAAGGGGGCCGCCCACCAAAATTTGGAATTTTTGCGGCATTGTTTCTGGAAATAACAAGAAATATTTATGTATATATATTAGATTTATATTTAATCAAAAATACGTTGGAGAGTATTTGCACAAAAGGAATTACTTGACACTTTTACTTGACATTTCGTCAACTAAAATTTCTTGATCATTTTGGATAAAATTAATCAAGCCGTCAAGTAGACGAGAAGGTTGTGGAAGGTATAAAAGTGTATATATATATATATATATATATCTATCACATTGTTGAATAATGCTATTAAAACTTGAAGTTGTGTTGACACTCCGGTTGAATAATGCTATTAAAACTTATTCAACAATGGTTAACATAATGTGATTAGTTTCATCAAGTTTTAATAGCATTATTCAACAAGTTTCATCTTCAAATTTTACATTTTTAGTTTCACTAGTTGACACTCCGGTTGAATGCTAATTAGTTTCTTTGAATGCTAACCCAGTTTTATCTCAGGATACTCTTTGAATGCTAATTAGTTTCTTGAGTGATTTACTACTATTCTCAAATTTCTCAAGTTTTTTAATTTCTTCTTTAAGTTGTTCATTCTCATTTTTAACAACTATACATTCTTTACATTCCATAATACTTTCTTTACCTTTTTCTAAGTTGTGTATCTTCATTTTTAATTCAATTATTTCATCTTTTAGTGCAATTGATTTACTTTGCTCCCTTTTTCCTTTTACCATTTCGGAATATTTCTTTATTATTACTTCATACACTTTCAAATTTCCAATTAGTTCATCAAGTTGTAGAGTTGATAAGTTCTTTGATTCTTCAATAGCCGTCACCTTAGCACGCCACTTCGGATGGAGAGCCCTAAGAAATTTTCTTACAAAATTCTTGCTAGAAAAATTCTCATCAAGTGCTTTTAGACTTGTGATGATTGTGTTAAATCTAGCAAAAGCATTATCTATCGATTCCTCTTCCGGAATCGTAAATTGTTCATATTGTTGTACAAGAAGATCTATTTTATTATCTTTGACTTGACTATTACCTTGGTGAGTGATTAGTAAGGATTTCCAAATTTCTTTTGCGGTATTATACATAGAAATTCTTTCATATTCTTTGCGTGGTAACGCATTGTAAATCACCATTTTAGCCTCATTATTTTTAGCAAGTTTAATTTTCAAATCATCGTTTTGTTTTTCAAAAGATACAAGTTCATCCTTTTTAGTTTCGGGATTATATTGTAAAGGAAGAAAATCACCATTAGTAATAACATGCCAAAGATCTAGATCCTTTGATTTCACATAAGTTTCGAATCGATTTTTCCAATAGAGAAATCCATCACTTTCAAATAGTGGTGGTCTTTGCATAGATTGCCCTTCCAAATATTTTTCCGATTCCATAGATCGATTCAAGTTTTAAAATACAATATATTTTAAAAATCTTTTTTGACGTGGCTCTTAATACCAATTGTGGAAAACTAGAAGGTGGGGTTGAATAGTTTTACGTCCGTTTTAAAATTTATAAAAACAAGTTTGTTTTAAAAACTTCGATTCTAGTTTATGTGAATTCAATACTTGCACTATATGAACAATTATTAAGTTACTAACTAACTAAGCAAATATAATACAAGTATATAAGTAATGAAAAGATAGAGTTAGAAAGATCAAACCACAATACAAGGATTTATAGTGGTTCGGCTACAACGTCACCTTCCTTGTTCCTACTCCACTCCCCGAGTCACCTACTCGAGAGTTTTCTTCACTATGTCAACAAACTCCCTTGTGGCGGAGAAACCTTACACGACTTTCGCTTACACCAATTTAACGACACAAAGCTAGATGTCGGGTTCTAATCCTAGCTAGAACCAATCTCACAACACTTCACAACTTCTACACTACTTGTACACACCACAACTTCTTCACTACTTCACACCACTTCACAACTACACTACTTCTTCTTATGTACACAACTTCTACTTCACCTAAATCTACTTATTACAAGCACAACACAACTTCACATATGATTTACACAATATACAATACTAATCTACAATACTTCTTAAACTTGATGTTGAAGGAGTATTCTTCTCTTGCACTTTAAATGAGGAAGGATGAGGAGGGATTGAATCACTTGAAACAAAGATTAATAATCTTATGATCAATGGGTTTAGAAAGATGTTTAGAGAGGATTGGATCTGAAAATTTTAGTGCAAAAGGTAAGGAAAAATACCAGGTTTGAAGAGGTATTTATAGGCAAAGTTTTCTGACAACAGGAGCGTGCTGGCCCCCTTAAATGGTGGCCGCCCCCTTTAAAATTAAGGGGGCCGCCCTACTGTAACGGCCAGAAACTTTGTCTTTTTCTGGGGAAAGTTTATTTGGTGAAAAACTAACTGATTTTGGTTAAAAATTTGAATTCATATATTTGGTATGATTTAAACATTTTCCTTTATTACCAAATATGTTTTTCAAAAATATATAATAAGTTTATATTATTTAATAAACTTTGTAATATTTAAATAAACATCCCTTTGATCATAAAATGTATTAGGCATTTGTTTATTCATACCTTAAGTGATTTAGTTGGATAATATGATATAAACTAACTTAATACTTGTTTACGTATTAATTTTACGTTTAATGTTTTTACATTTTGTGATCGTCAAAACATAGAGATATCGAAAAATATAAATAACGTTTTTATGCATTATTTATATCAACAAATATTACAACATGATCTAGAAAATAAGCATCAAGTTTTTGGTGCCGCTATCGGGGAGCTAATTTTGATTCTAATTTAAGTTTTTATGATTTTTGTTTTAGTAGTTTTCATTACTTTTTTTTCTTTCTTAAACCTTATTCTTTGATTTTGATAAATTTCAGGTACTATGGAGGACATCAACATCAACAAACTCACTCTCGAGGAGTATTTAGCTATGGCTCAAGGAAATCAAGGACCGGGGTTGTAAGACTGGCAACGAACAACAATGTTCAGTTTGAAATCAAGAGTCAATTCATCAGGGAATTGAGTGAAGCTCCTTTTTCGGGAAGCAAGACTGATGATTCTCACGAGCATGTTGATAAGGTCTTGTACATCATGAGTCTCTTCAACACTATAGGATTTCTCACGATGTTGTCATGATCCGAATGTTTCCTATGACACTGACTAGAATAGCCAAGAGATGGACAGACAGGTTGCCAACAGGTACAGTGGTGATGAGGTTTGAAAACGTGCATTTTTAGGGGGTCATTTAGTCTCTAAACTCGTATATATTTGATCAGTTATTACCCTAAATCGTTTATTTTTGAATTTTAGGTCCTTTGGAAGCAAAAGATGGCAACGAGCATGATTTTGGCTTATTTGGACAAGAAAACAAATAAAACGACCAAGTCACGAAAATGTCAGGAAAAGGAGTCCTAACGGCGTCACAAGCTGCAACGTGATGCCATCACTTGTATTTCGACATGATGATTCAGAGACAATTTTACAAGTGACGATTCAAATAAATATAAGGTGACGGCGTCACAATGGGGACACAGCTCAAAGACGAAACCCTAATGATGGCTGGCTGACGGCGTCACAACCATAAAGTGATTC
Organism: Artemisia annua; assembly: GCA_014162995.1. NCBI lineage: Eukaryota > Viridiplantae > Streptophyta > Magnoliopsida > Asterales > Asteraceae > Artemisia > Artemisia annua. Next base: position 432,871 of record LBNU01026562.1, on the reverse strand, counting down.
CGTCACAACTGTATATCTATGTATATTTTTCGCATATTTTCATTATTCGTCTAACACCTTGGAAAGGTAAACACTAGGACGAATTTTAGAGTTTTGTAAGGCTTTTTCCAGCCACCAAACCTATGTTTTATTGAAGATAAGTGACTCCTCTTTAATCATTCAATATGTCTATGTGCTGTTTGATTATATGTGTTTCTTCTCTTTAATTTAACATGCTCGGCTAAATTAATTAGTGTTTGTTGAATCTATGTACCCTTGATAGATCTTGTAGCTCTCATTGATCGTTAGCAGTGTCTATGTAATCACAAACACTCTAATAGAGAATCTCCAAAGCTTGTATTCTAATGCGGAAAACAAATACAAATATAAACAATGAATACTAAGAACGTTTAATCCTCTATGAATTTTTATATATTAATAACTTGTAAACTCGTTCGTTACATTGAACATAAACTTGTGTTCCTTTTATAGACAAGGAACCCTAACCTAAACCGTTTCACAAGAAAACTATATTCTATAAACTTTAAATGATATGCATTATCTTTTCCTAATATTACTCATGCATATCCTAACTACATTACATAATACACGGTTTAACTATATCCGCAGAAACTAAATATGCTGAAACTATGTCTTCAGCAGTATCACATCTTCAGCAGAATCTGTGTCTTCAGCAGATTCCGTCAGCAGTAACCATCAGTAGAATTCTCACTTAGCAGAATTCCCAACAATCCTCCCCTAATCTTGAATTTGACAGGGTTAAGTTCAAGATTCCTTGATAGATCAGTAATCACAATAATGGAAAGAGGATTGTCTTCAAACATCAGCAGCAAAGAACCAAAATGATGACATCTCTATGATGAATAAGCTTGAAACACTATATCTTTGCAGCAACATATGACATTAGATACATCAAAACAAATAAGTTTCATACTATTCTCATCACATCCAGGTGTGGTAACTCCTGTGAGAGGTGAATCATTGAAAATAATGGATTTGATGTCTCTTTACCAATAGCCATCACTACTGGAGTAGCCAAATGTTTAAGTTCGAAAACCATGGTACACTGATAACCATATGATTTTTAGTAAATCATCAACTATAAACGGATTTGAGTTGTCTTTACCTGTAGCCGTTTGCTCAGGACTAGCCAATTCTTAAAGGAAACATCCTTGGTGAATTGATAACCAATATGGATTTCCACTGCCTTTACCACAAGCCATATACTTATGGGCTAGTCAATTCTTTGGATTTTCACAGAATAAGATCCATGGTGAATTGATGACCATTCAACTCTCAGCAATGAAGCATGGGTGAGTTGAGTACCCTATGGTTTTGAGCAAACCATTACAGCTATCAACAGATTTGATGTGTCTTTACCAAAGCTGTACCCTTTGGACTAGCCAACTCTTTAATAGACAAAAGTCACATCTGGTGAGTTGAGAACCATCAATAGAGTAACTATACAACAAACCTGCAAACAGTTAGTACAATGAAACACACATTTTTTTTTACTAACAAGAAATAAAAAGAAAAATATACAACAATTACCCCAAAGAAGTATCAATGGTGACTCCATGCTGTGCTTTCATACCCATTTTGAACTGGATACTTTTCCTTACAGCATTAACCAATTGCTCAGCATGAGTCATGTCATTGCCACACATATCACAAGGAACAAGCAGCTTCATCTCCAACATTTGATTCAGAATCCGAAGAGAGATGGGATAGGTAATCTCAGCACACATGTAGAGAACCTTGCCAGCATCAGTAGACAACACATGAACATTGGGTAGAGGATAAAATTCCAATTAGAAACCTCCCATCTTGACTGTCCCATCCAAACATCAAAGCCTCTACTAATATGAAAATTTGAATCAAACAACACAGTCAAATCTCCTCTCAAATACATACCACTCCCAGTAGGTTCTTTGTTCTTATAAAAGGAGGTGACCCAAGTATACATATTCAGCAGATCCTGTCTATCCACAAAAGTTAAAATTTCACTCAGAAAAGAGAAATACTTAACTGTCCCATCTGCTCTGTGGATAACATTGATGTCCTGATCCTTGTATTGAACTGGTAGAACCTCCCAACTAACCAAAGGGACATGAGGAATAGGATCTTCACCATCATCTTCCTCAACCCCAATATATTCAGAATCAACTAAGGGAGTAACCAAACTTGTAGGAGGTCTCTTCCTGCCCTGAGTCTTTCTTCTTGTTGCAGTAGAAGATGCATCAGTAGTATCTGGCTCAGATTTAACTTGAGTCGAGTCAGGAACTGAAGTGTCAGCAGGAACATCTGTAGATGCTTCAGCAGGAACAGATTGCTCAGCAGGATCTGGAACTGCTGAAGTTGTCTTAGCAGGATCTGGAACTGCTGAAGGTGTTTCAGCAGGAACAGATACTGAATTATCAGCATCCTTAGGCACATCAATAGTAGCTCTAGCCTTTGTAGCCCTTGCAAGATCAGCCTTGTCATCTTCTAGCATCTTCTGAATAGCTTCCTCACTTAATATATCCTCCATAATTTGCTTCTTTGTTCGTTGCCTAGTAACTGGTCCTGTATTAACCATAGGAGCCTTTCCCTTATCAGGTAGACCAAAAGATTCAGCAAGATGAGTTGTATCAGCAGGAGTCTCATGTGTAGACTTCAGCCGTTTAGAAGGTGGTTCCTCAAGTGTTTGCTGAACAGAACTCTTCTGGCGTAAAGACATAATGTAGTTATAGCACTCACCAGTTTATCATGAGGCATATTCCAAACCTTGGCTTTAGTCCATCCAGAATTAAACACAGCTGGAATCATATTTTTCACCACCACTCTCATAGTATGAGTTATTTCAGCTTGAGTGGGAGGTTTGGCCAATTTAGCTTTGGTTTTCTTTGCATCCTCTTCTTTCTTCTTTCTCCTTAGCAAGGCAATAATGTCATCAGTGGTAGCATTATCACCCATTAGATCCCTAGCAAGAGGAGCATTGGAAGCAATTTGAGCTCCAATATTCATCCAGTCATTCTCATCAAACTCAGCTACCCTGGCATCCAGCTCTTTTATTCTTTCTGGTGGTAAGGTAGACACATAAGTAGCCTGCACTCTGTCAACCTCTGCATTTAACTTTGCCTATTCTTGTTCAGCCAAAGCTTGACTCTTCAGAAGCTCCTCATGTATCTGAAAAAGTCTCTCTTGGGCAAGTACTTCCTCCTTAGTGATCTCATCTGTACCAAGATCCTGATCTACCACATGAATTTGAGCTTGTTCAGTAGCCTCAAACAGCTTATCAGCAGAAGAAGGTGCAGCATCATGAATCTTTGGAGAAGAAGGCTTTGCAGGTTCAGCAGATGCAGAAACATAGTCAGAAGTATCAAGATGATCAGGAGAAGGCAACTTGACAGAAGTATCATCATGATCAATATCCATGAATTGAACACCAGCATCAGCAGCACCAGACTGCTCTTTTGGACCTATACTTGGACTCAGCACCTTAGGAGTGTCAGCAGTTGCAGGTTTTGGAGATGGAGAGAGTTCAACCTCTGTAGCTTCAGCCAACATATGAAGAGGATCAAGAGAGGCAGATCCCTTTGTTGCAGTCGCAGCAGGAACCTCCAACTCATCCTCTGAATCAACCACAAATTTTCTTTTCTTTTTGTTTGCCAGTTGAGCTTCCAAAACCTTGACTCTCTCTGTCAGTTCACTTATTTGACCCCCAAGATTTGTTTTGGTCTGCATTAACTCTCTTTCCAAGTCACCAACTTGTGCAACATACCTGTTTAGCAACTTATAGACAGTGGTTAGTGAAATGGGGTCCTCAGCTGTACCATCTGGTTTACCAGAGGTTTGGGGAGCTTCATTGGACCTGTTAGGAGACATATGAACATCATCACCAGTAGTGGTGGTATCAATCAAGACCTCTCTAGCTGGGCTAGAAGTCTGAGGTGCAGTGAATATTGGTGTCTCAGTATTAGGTTCAGTAGCAAATGTGTCAAAGAACTCATCAAAGTCACCAAACTGGTCAGTCATGGGTGTCTGTTCTACATTCCTAGGGTCAGCAGATCCTTCACCAGCATTAGTGGCTGGTTCCAGAGGATCAGCAGAATGCTCATCAGGAGCAATAGGCCTAGGAGAAACCACCTGCTGTTCATCAGCAGCCACTGAGGTTGAAGCCTCAGCAGCATGAGATGTACCAGCAGCATCCTTAGCTGCGGATGCATTTGCATCAGCAGCTTCAGGAATAGGTGGAATACCACCGTCAGCAGCATGAGGACTAGGTGGATTATCACCTTCAGCTGCACCAGCATTGTCACCAGGAGGCAACATAGCTGGAGGTAGAGGCCAATGGGTGCCAGAAAATCCACTTTCCATGTTTGAAAACACTTTAGAAGCTATTTCATTAACATGTGTGTGTGTTTTATCTACTGTTTCAATACCTATGATGATTTGAAGAAACCTAGGGTACATATAAAATTTATTCTTAACAGCCTGAATATTACTAATCATGCCCCTAAAAATATATCTAGAAAAATTAAAATTGGTACCCTTGGATATATTAGCAACAGCGCAAGCCACATGAGTAGAGAATTGATCCAGACCTCCTGTCTTATTACTCATGCACTTCAACAAGGTATGCACCAGAAATTTCCATTTTGGGCAAAAGAACCTCTTCTTCCACACCTTGCCATCCCCTTGATAACCAATAGCTCTCAACGCTGGAAGTATCACAGACTTATCTTCATAATATTCACCATCCGCATCTTTTAATTAAAGTTTGCTGCGGATCAAGGACTCAGTGACCACATACTTTTTCCCATCAATCCAAGCAACAATTTCAGTCTCAGCTTCTGCTATCACAGCCGAATTCCAAAATTGTGCGACCAATGATTCACACACTAGATCCGGACAATGTGTCAGAGCAAAGTGGAGATTAGACCTCTTCAAGAAATCTACCATAGGTTCAAATACTTTTTTCCTTTAACTTTACCCAGAAAAGCAATTAGGTTGTGGTCACTTTTAAACACAAGGTTTGCAATAGTGGAATTATGAGAAAGAAATGATCTTGAGAGGTTAGAAATGGGTTTGAATTTATAACAAGTGGGATGTAGTTATTTTAGGGTGGGATACACACGATTGGTTATATAAAGAAGTTACCAAGAATCGTGGGGGTTAATTGACAACGAATCTTTAGAGAATCGTTTGACTAATTTTGACTTTATAACTTACCCAAAATAAAACACACTTTTTACCCATAAGCAGATTGGTAAGTCAATCCGTAGAATCCCATGGTTAATCCGCAGTATCTATAACAGGCTGTCATCCACTCCCACCTTTTGGAACTGACGCTTCATTAAATGTCTTAAAAGCCCAATCAGTTTTATAAATACCTCTCAAATCATACTTAATCATAATCAACCATTGAGTAACCACTTTTACACCCAAAATCACACCATGAATATTATATACATATCTTCTGATTCAGATTCATCAGAGCACAATGATCTACCTCCACCACCACAACCAATGCCTATTCCACCACCACAACCAATGCCAGTGAGAAGAATCCATGGTTGGAGAACCAAGGAAGAGGCACGCAAACGTCGACATGATGTACCAGCTCCTCCTCCTCCACCAGCACCACCAACACCACCTCTACCTTTTCCATCCTCTGACTCAGATACATCTGAGTCAGATACCTCTGAGTTGTTGTTCTATGAGGATGTCAATGAATGACCTTCTGAACGTCCACCTCTTTCAAAGCTTCTATCAGAGGAGATGGAGCATGTTGTGGCTGGGATGAGACTAATTCCAGTTCCTCAATATCACAAGAGATTGGAAAAACCACCTCGCCAAGTATTGGGTCTTGTTTGTAAGAGGCTATGGACCCCTGAGACAAAGCCCAAAGATGTGGAGAAAGTGCTGAAGAACATGAGATATGGTGAAGGCACTTCTAACCCCAAGAGTAAAGGCAAGAGGAAGATGGATTAGGTTCTAAATTGTGTTTTGTCTAGATGATAGGATCAATGTATCTTCCTTTTTATGAACATGAATAAACTCTGAACTTTTCTTTCATAGAAAGTCATTCATGATTGTATGCATATTGTAGATACCTCTGAAAAGATAGAATAATGTTATCAGCAGATACCACAATCAGCAGAAACTCCTATCAGCAGGAACTGGTTTCCGCAGGAACCATGCAATCAGTAGAATGGCCTGCAGCAGTATGATACAAAATATCTGTTCCCACCTAACTATCATTAAAAGCTGTTGACTTTGACTTTTGCCTATAAAACAGATCCAAACTTTCATCAACCCTAATTTCTCAATTTTCCCTCAATTTTATCCCAAACCATGTCTTCCAAACCTGAGATCATCGATCTAACCTCTTCCTCATCATCATCATCATCTAGTGATGGTTGGAATACTTACTTTCCACCCATTAAACGACCCAGTACACATCCAGTAACTACAAACCAAGGAGGCAAAAGAAAGCATGAGATGGGGGAACCAAGTCAAGCCTCCATTCCTGCTGGTTCTGACGATTCAAACCCTTGGGTACCTTATCCTGCTTCAGATAGAGACCTAGTCTCTCCTTTTCTCTTTACCTCGGATGAGGAATCTTCCGAGGATGAATATGAAGATCCCTCCTTTCTTCCTCCTTCCACACCTGAAAGACCACAAGGAAGATCTAGGAAAACTAACCCTCCACTTCCAAAATCAGGAGAGGTGGTTCTTGGTCTTCCTGCTCAAGAAGGCAGAGGAGAAGGCAAAAGGAAGGGAAAGGTGGAGTAGTTGTAAATGTGATGATGCCAGGGACCAGATTCATATGTTCTTGAGCATCTTCATCATCGTTTTCATCAATCCATCTTTCCATTTTCATCTTCAGCTTCTTCATCGTACTGGACATGCATCTCTACCACTTTTGATGATAGATTAGGTAGAATTCATGTAGTAGAATATGTATAGGAATGGCCTTATGAACTTTTGAAGTTGTTTGTACTCTGTAACTTGTTTCTTGAATGAAAAACTTTGAATTAGTATTTTCCAATACTTGTTGTTTTTCTCTTCAGTAGATGTAATGAGTATTCATTGTATTCCACTTCAGTAGAAACAGAAGTAATCTGTTGTATATACTTCAGTAGAAACAATGAACATCACTTTTGTCCTTCTTCAGTAGAAACAATGAACATCACTTTTGTCCTTCTTCAGTAGAAACAATAACTTCTTCAGTAGTAACCATAACTTCAAATTACTAGACCTTGTTCCAAACAATCCAAACTAGCAATTGCACAGACCTGTATGCTGTGAAACAAACATAGAAAAGCAAACCAAACAAACAAACTAATATGCTAAGAAACACATTAGATGGTTAGTGTTAGAAATCTAAAATTATACAAGATTTACAACAACATTCAATCCTCCCCTGAGGCATATGCCTCCCCTGAGGCTTATGCCTCCCCTTAAACATTGCATTTAAGGGTTGACCATCCCAATGTGGACCACTAAGTGTTGAAACCTAGGTCCTTCAAAAGCTTTAGTCAATAAATCTACCACATTTTTATCTTTGTGAATTTTAACCACATTTATCAAATGTTTTTCACATGCATCTCTTATAAAGTGGTGTCTTATCTCAATATGCTTTGTTCTATTGTGAAAAACTGGATTTTTAACAATGCATATGGTACTTTGATTATCAATAAAGATTGTGGTGTTCATGAAATTAAACCCATAATCCAGCAACTGATTTTGTATCCAAAGTACCTGCCCACAACAATTGGCAGCAGCAACATACTCTGCTTCAGTAGACGAGGTAGCAACAATAGTTTTTTTCTTGCATTGCCAAGAAATCAATCTTCTCCTAAGAAATTGGCAACCTCCAGTTGTGGACCTTCTATCCAAATTTGCACCAGCATAGTCACTATCACTATAGACTTCCAACTTGAAAGGGGACTCTCTTGGGTACCAAAGACCTAGATAAGGCTGGCCTTTAAGGTACTTGAAGATCTTTTTGACTGCATTCAAGTGAGAAGTAAGTGGAGTAACTTGATGCCTTGAACAAGCACTCACAGCAAATGTAATGTCAGGCCTAGAAGCTGTCAAATACATCAAAGAACCAATCATAGATCTGTATAGGTGAACATTCACAGCTGGATCTGATTCAATCCTGTTCTTTGGTTTAGGAGCTTCATAAGGTGTAGTGGCAGTTCTGACACTTTCCATACCAAACTTTGTCAAAATGTCTCTCACATATTTCTCCTGATGGATAAATATGCCATCTGGTTTCTGCTGAACCTGTAGACCCAAGAAGAAAGTAAGCTCCCCCATGGCACTCATCTGAAATTCACCCTTCATTAAGTCTTCAAATTCCCTACACCAAGCTTCTTTGGTGGATCCAAAGATAATATCATCCACATAAACTTGCACAAGTATAATATCCCTTGAATCCTTCTTTAGGAAGAGTGTTTTGTCAATGGCACCTCTCCTGTAGCCATAGCAGAAACTTTGAGAGCCTAGCATACCATGCCCTTGGTGCATGATGTAAGCCATAAAGAGCTTTGACCACCTTATAAACATAGTCAGGGTGATCTGGATCTTCAAAACCTTTGGGTTGAGTGACATATACTTCTTCTTCAATCTCACCATACAAGAATGCACCTTTGACATCCATCTGATACACAGTAAAGCCTTTGTAAGATGCATAGGCCAAGAAAATCCTAATGGCCTCAACTCTAGCAACAGGTGCAAAAACTTCATCATAATCTATTCCCTCTTCTTGCCTGAACCCCTGAGCCACCAATCTTGCCTTGTTTTTGACAACTATACCCCTTGCATCTCTTTTATTCTTCAAAATCCATTTTGTCCCAATAGCATACTTCCCATCTGGTAAAGGAACCAATATCCAAACCTGCTGATTCTTGAATTGTTGCATTTCCTCTTGCATTGCCTCAAGCCAACTATTATCTGCAAGAGCTTGTGGAACACTGGTTGGTTCCATTTGGGAGAGAAAACAAGCAACCAGACAGTGTTGAAAGTCTGTATGATTGTCTCTCTGCTGCTGGGAAACATAAGACATAAAAGCAACTTCTCCATACTTTGTCTTTTTCACAGTGCTTCTAGTTCGAACAGGATCTTTAGGATCACCTAGTATATTCTCCATTGGATGATTAGTGTGAATCCTTTTTGTAGAATTGGGGTTGACATCAATGGTTTTGTCAAGATTGGTCACATTTGGTTCAAAATCACTATCATAGGAAGAGGAAGTGAAGATGCCAGCTTTGGGTTGGTAATTACCAAGATCTGTAGGACTTGGAAATCGTGTATATGGTTTACCAAAGTCTGTTGACACACGAGCAGAAATAGGAGTAGAGACTGGTTGGGCATTAGCAGTAAGGATGTGATCAGAAGAAACAAGAGAACTGTCAGCATAATCCTGATTTCCACTGATGGCTTGTGCTGATTGTCTCAGAAGTGCTTCAGCATCTTTTGTAATCTGTGCACCAAGTTTCTCCGCTTCTTGAGTAGCAACATGTTCTTGTGTCATGAGCTTAGCAAGATCCTCTGCATAGTATGACTCATCTTCATCCTTCTCAGAAGTATCTTTTGCACAGTTTCCTACAAAATGGTTAGGAGGAATGGAAGGTACAACAATAGTTAGTTCATCAAACTCAGACTCATCCTCTGAGTCATCATCCAGTACACCTGCATTGTTAGAAGGAGCATCTTTTGTACCTACAGACTGATTATCAACAAATCTAGTATACCCCAAAGAATCAGTTAAGTAGTC
>LBNU01026562.1:389781-421430 GCA_014162995.1 Artemisia annua | reverse complement strand
ATCCTAACTACATTACATAATACACGGTTTAACTATATCCGCAGAAACTAAATATGCTGAAACTATGTCTTCAGCAGTATCACATCTTCAGCAGAATCTTTGTCTTCAGCAGATTCCTTCAGCAGTAACCATCAGTAGAATTCTCACTTAGCAGAATTCCCAACAGTGTTTCTCAGATGAATGAAACCTAGTTATTAATTATTGATTGTCGTCTCTTGTTTAATTATTTGTCTCGCGTTTGTAGTAAGAAAACTGGCTTATTCTTCAATGTATTAGCATGTACATCCGACTAAACGCTTTCTTCACTAGAGTGCACTAGTTGTTTATTTTCATTGTATTTATTGCATGAATTGTACCTTGTTGATATTAAGAGTCTTAATGACCTTAGGATTCTTAAAGGAGACATATACATTCATAGAGTTAGGGACTTCGGCACCACCCTACAACCGGTATTAAGGAATACAATGCGCCAATTAAACAAGGATGTGATAATTCGACTAATCAATAAGCGATAACTAAGGAGTAAGGATAATTTATGTGAACACCTTTATCAATCATAAGAGTTACCACAATTTATTTTCCGCATTATTAGTTTAATTATTAATTTTAAAAACCCACTCTTCAAACCCCGAGATATTTTAATTTTCTTTTAAAAAAAATATAAAAATACAAAAAGAATCATCCTACACCTCTAGAACTAATTCGTCATAAACTTTGGCCTTCACAACACTATTCCTTTAGAGAATGATCAATCCCCCGTGTCTTTCATATACTACACTATAACGGTTAGGTACACTGCCTATAAGGATTGTAAAACTTCTTTGCGTTTACAATATCCGCATCATGTGGACACATGGGACCTTTTTAAGAAGGCGTTTATTCAAAGATATTGTCCCCCTTCTAAGACTGTGAAACAGACTAAGGAGATTCATAACTTCAAGCAAGATGGGGATGAAACTTTGTACCAAGTATTAGATAGGTACAATGACCTGCTTTACAAGTGCCCAACTCATGATCTAAATAATCAACAGACTATCAACATCTTCTACAAGGGCTTGAATATCCCAACTACACAAATGTTTGATTCTCAGCGGCCGATCCTTAGAATGGCACCCACTTGTGCTCTTGTGGAAATTCAAAATATGAAAGACCATTTGTAGAAATGGCACGATGGGGCTAGTAGTAAAACTATTGGGGGGAGTTCAGATGGAATCTCAGCAATCACTAGCAAATTTGATAGTTTGGGTAGAGACATGAAGAAGCTGAAAGAGAATTTCTGTGCTATACAGTTTGGATGTGAAACTTGTGAAGGAACACATTTGAATAAAGATTGCCCATTACACGAAGAAGTAAAGGGGGTTGAAGAAGTGAAGTATGGAGAAGTTAGTAAGCCTTTTCAAGAGAATGGAGGTTATGGAGCAAGATACCGTGTAAGACCACCTGGATATTACTCAAGAGGGGATAAGCGGCCCCCTTTCGGGGAAAGAACGTCTAATCTTGAAGAAACAATAAATAAGTATTTGGAAGAATCAGCTAAAAAGCAGGCAAAACATGAAGAGTGGCTGAAAAGTTTTCAAGAGTGGCTAATTTAAACATCAAAGCTCATGATGAGACTTTGAGAAGTCTTGAGACAAAAATTGGATTGTTAACCTATCACACCCTGAATTTACCTGATTGGCAGCGGAATGGAATACCTGGGTGTAACGTTCATGGCATCTTATACAATGGTTATATTAAACGACCTAACGTGTCGTTTTGAAAATACATCGTTTGATCATTAAAAACATCAGAGTTTAAAATATGTCCCAAAATGGTGTTGCAAGTTCTTGGAAATAAGTTTATCATGATCAAACATTACATAAGTGCTTGGAAATAAGTTTGCCACTTGGGCTGCGGACCAGGTATACAGTGGGTAAAGACCCGTCCTTCTTCCGCGAACTAATCTAATTCTTAACTACGTATAACTAACTAATGTAACTACTACGAGCTAAACAATGCTTAATCATATCTGGGGTGACCGAATCTTTCTTATACAAAAATCGTATTCCTAACAATCTCCCCCTAAGAGAGGTCACCCTTTTGTTCTTTATTCTTGAATTCTTGCATTGAGATCTTTGTAGATTCTTTTGTAGCTCGTAGTTGTTGATTCTTCATTGATAGTTGACTCAAGATGACTTCCTTGATGTATATGATGATCTTTTGACTTTGTTCTTCGCTCTTCATCCATATAATGAGCTTCAAGTCATCTTTGAGTGTATGTGTCTCTTTGTGATGTTGTGATTATCTTTGTGATGTCATGCTTACACTTTTCTGGATCATGATCTTCTGCATCAGAGTTGAGGAAGCATAGTCGAAACCCATTCTTTGATCATGATATCTTGAGTTATGATGTTGAAGTGTAAGCATGTGATGATGAATCTGCATCTTTTCAGCAATCGGCATCAATCGTCAACTTCTTTGTCTTTGGTGTGATTACGCCTTTCCAACATGCCCATACATCTTTGTTGAGTAGATCTTCCCGGTTGAATAGTTCAGACGTCTCCTTTTAGATGTTGGTATGAGCATGTGGAACTATAGTGATTGTGGTGAACATGGTAAGTTTGGTATGTTGAGCTGCATAAAACTTGGTTAGTAATAAACATACCGGCACTTACAAGTTCGGACTTCGAGATTGTCAAAAGCATAGTGTGAAGACTTTCTCTAATCCTTACCAAGGCCGTTCCTAATCGGATGCCCCCGAAAGGGCTTTCACTGACATACCGAAGTACACCAACGATTAGGTGAGTCGTTGGAGATCACCCCACGACTGTAGACCTTTTGGAACACCACCGAACACACTAAGCGTAACCCACAAGAGATTACCAAAGTGACCTGCTGTCAGGGCTGTTTGATGTTGACCCTGGCAGGAGTTTCCACTCAATCACTGGGAAATACTTATGTGTATTCCCTCATAAGTGTTCTTGGCAGATTGCTAAGATCTGCGTAGGACTCGAAATATTACACCTGGTGCCCTTAATGTTGAACCACCAGTGTATTAGTATCAAGTGTACCTATGAGATCTTTTGATGCATCTCTTGGCTCTAGACTCGATAAGTGCACATTGGTTATCCTATGCGGAGACTAGGGAGGGGTCTCCTGTTTCAACATCAACTTGCTCTAAGAGACAAGTCGATAGTTTACACCGGTTCCCCGTGAGAATGAAACAAGCTCTTTTAAGAGAACTTGAGTGGCTGGAAGGTTTAGTGCAGTGCATCACTGGGTCCATGACGTCTTAATCTTCAATACCGATGTTACCTTAGCAACAATCAGTAGCATATGAATTGAACCCGGTGTCTGCCCTAAGGTTGAATAATTGGAGGGCTATTTCTTTTCACCCTTTCTCATTTCATTTCTTTTTAATTCTTCAACCCCTTCAGTGCTTACCGAGACTTCATTTACTAGAACCTTGTTGGGTTTGTTCCAGTCCTAGCTCAGTCTCAGTCGGCACTCTTCCCTTTCTCACTTTTCTCCTTTTTTCAATCATTCCTAAGGACTTCTAATCTATCTATTGGATTGTCCCTGGGAAGATCCCTCCGGTTCTGGTGGATCATGGGAACATATACCTAACCTAACCATCCTTATAACTCCATGCATTAAATTAAAGTGGTCGGTCTTTTGGTATTTTTCCACATTCGCCATATAACCAAAATCATTGAAAATTCTCTCAAGGTGTTTATGATAAAGAAACACAATTTTTGTTAACACCTTGAGAGTGTTATCATTTTTCAAATGCTCCCCCTTAACATGTGCTTATAGGAAGAAAGAAATTTGCACATGTCGGGGTGAGTTGCACTTATTTGAATTGATCGGCTCTTAATAGACACATACCCGAGGGACACGTTTACGTTGCTTAGTTAAAAGGATCCATTATCAGTTTTTAGGTGATAACTAGCCCTAATTACTAACTTGAAGTTGTTAACATTCCTTAAAAAAAGGAAGTTAGACCCGTCAAAGTATATATCTAAGAAGAGTTTCTCGAAATGGTACTATCTACTTTGACCAGTCCTCTTCGAGACACGTTTACATCACTGGTAAACCAGCTTGAAATTATTACCCGGCCAGGACTAGTCTTTTCGATTCACAACGTTTCATGTTTCGTCAATTCATGAGTCAAATTCTGAGTCATAAGCAATTCACGGTTTTTACTCTGAATTTGTAAAAACCCGCGAAAGACTCTTAGCCACTTGCTCCCCCTCAATATGTGCACATTGATTGAATCAATTTTGAAAAACTTTGGCACATACGGGTGAGCTTGCAAAAGAGATCATTTATTCATCATTTTAAATCACTTGTTCCCCCTCACTATGTGCTTAGTTCATGCTCCAAAATCTTTTAAAATTTTAGCACATAAGGGAGTGATCTTTTTAGTCCAAAACATCTTTATATGTCCAAAAACATCACATTGATGAATTCAAAGCTCAACTTCTGAAAAAGGGTTTCACAATTGCAGCATTAAAAAATGAGCTAAGAAAACATCACATTAAATCACTTGCTCCCCCTTAATATGTGCTTTGATTAAAATCCAAAATCTTTAACATTTTAGCACATAAGGGAGCGTTCTCGTAAGTCCACAAACATTCTTTGTGAGTCCAAAAAACATCACTTTTAAATCAATTTTTATATTTAAATCACATTCTTTCCCCCGATCGTAAAATTTCAAATCTTTTGAGATTTTGTGATCCCAATTGATTTAAATGATTTTCGAAAAAGCTTTGGAGAGACATGTGGCAAAATTTTAAATGTTTACTGATTATGAGACACTTTTTGAGTTTTCACTGTGGCTGGTGCACAAAGTTTTTAAAGGTGCAGAAATTTTGAGCACATACGCTCCCCCTCAATTAATGACCCGTTTTTCCATTTTAACGTTTAGTAGCCATTAATGTGAGTGGTAACGTATACGAGAAAATTTAAGACCAATGGCCACCTTGTACACCACAAAATCTCTTTTGAAGAATTTTTAGAAGAAAGAGATTTTGGGAAAAGAAGACTTCTCTTCTTTTACTAGAAAGGCTGCACTGAAGCGTACAACTTTTCGGACAATCCGCACACAGTGAAAACATGATAACGTGTTTTTACACGGATTTTGAAAACCGGGTTGTTATCTGAAGTAATAGCAAACCATAATTGTAAGCAAACATATATTTTTGGTATTTTTGAGTTTTTCAGATTTTTATGGTTTTTATAGGTTTTATATTTTTGTATTTTTCTTTTCTGGGTTTTATATAATATATAAAAGGATATGTGAAGTGAATCAGTTACTCCTCATTATCTTCCTGAAGACTTTTGAGTGACT
Source organism: Artemisia annua (assembly GCA_014162995.1). Taxonomy (NCBI): domain Eukaryota; kingdom Viridiplantae; phylum Streptophyta; class Magnoliopsida; order Asterales; family Asteraceae; genus Artemisia; species Artemisia annua. The sequence goes on along the minus strand of LBNU01026562.1, from coordinate 416,098 downwards.
CAGGAGTGATGCTCTTCATTCCAAGACGTGGGAGAATGAATTGAAACCGTTCTCTTGGAAGTGCCTTTGTGAAGATATCAGCGAGCTTAAATTCTGTCCTTGCGAAGTGAAGTTTCACCACACCACTGGTAACCCTTAGCAGCAACCCTTGCCTTGTATACAGAACGTTATCATGCTCATCAGATTTCACTTTAAGGATTCATCTAAGAGCTATAATCATTGCACAGTCTGGAGATGGTGCCAATTCCCATAAAAGCACCATAAGGTTAGTGTGTTCAGATGCCTTCGAGTGGACACCGGTTGAGTAGGTTTCCCATTAAAGTGAAGATTATTTGGTTGTGGTTAGGACACTGATGTGCTTGTGATAAGATCTCCTGAAGAAGAAGCCTTAGATGAAGATTCAGGAGCAAATGTGTCTTTGAACGGAGCAACATCAGGTGGAGCAGATGGATTAACTTCAAACGATTCGTCGATTGCAGTACCTTGATGTAAGGAAGGAGATTGTATGTATGATGGAGCTGATGAATGACTTGCTGATGGAGCGTCTTGAGCCATTGAAGAAGAACAAGATGGACCATTTAGATCGTTTGGAACATAAGCTGCGATGGCTGGTGGTACCGGTGTATCACCAATTGGCGGCTCAAAGTATTCATCAACCACTTGATTATCCAAGATCTCCAAATCCTTATCGTTAGATGGTACATAAGATACATGCAAGAGTGGGATACAATAACTGAACTGGTTGGTTCAGACGATAAAAGTTTAGAAGCGGGTCCTACACTGATGTGTTCAGAAGCCATAGGCTCAGTCAACTCATAGAATGTAACGTGAGGTTTCCAAGATTAGTTGGGTTTGTCTGTTGTAGATTCGGTTTCCCTTATGATCTAAAGCATAACCACCAAATATTTCAACAATCGCTTTAGCTTTTAATCTTTCCAGATCTTGGTAGTCCTTTTGTAGGGTGTGACGAACTCCATGAAGATGTTGACAGTATTGGGTTTGTGGGCATGCTTCTTTTGTTAGCGCAGTTGACTAGCCGAACAAATAGAGATGGTGTACACGGTAGTGACACGTTTGCCATGTAGAAGATCAACGCCATCCAATTCTCTTAGAAATTTCACAGTCACCGAGGACATAATCTCCATACCCCATATTTGTGTCAACCTGGTAGTTCCCTAATCTAACTATCCTGATAAACTCATTCATGAAATTCTTGAGCCATGAGCAATTACTGATTGATTTAAGAAGATGTTGACATGAGTACCAAACAGAGAGAATAAGTCGGTACGTTGAGGAAGACAGTAATCAACACTTCTTAAACTTTCACCACCAAAGCTTTTGAGGTTCCTGAAGCTGTAGAAGCCATGAAATAATCTTAAGCGGAGTTTTACAACTCTTGTGACTTAAACCGAGAGATCGATTCTCTCCCGGGATTTTACTAAAGTCAACAAAAGAAACCGAAAGATGTGATATGCGATTATGACTTAGAGTGAGATCTTGGATAGTTTACAATCTGCACTAAGTGTCAAGTTGTGACAAGTCAAGTTACAATAGATCCGATCGTAATGAGTCAAGTCGTAAGGATTAACCCACAACATCAAATTACAATCAGACTAATTGAAACGACTTAAGTTACAACAATTCACCAAGCGCAAGTAGTTAACAAATCACTAGAACCTCACAGTTGAGTTAATCACTAGGCACCACCAAATCGTCGAATTTTATCCTCCTCATTATAAAGCTTTGGTAGCTTAGCAAAGTATCATCTCACGCTTGAAAAGTTCTTCTCATCTTTCTTCCAGCTGAAAGGCTGAAGTAATGCGTACCAAAAGTATCCAGAGACCACTTCCCCCAAGTTGTTGAAGTGATGCAATCAGTCTCATTATATGAAGCTCAAAAACTTGAAGCACACTTGTACCTCTTTTATCATCAGAAACTGTTTCTTACATCTCTTCCCCCACTTAGGTGGAATAATACACCAAAAGAACGAGTTAGAACACTGATCTTCTCTGCGGTTATGACATATAACTTCCCGGAATAACATCAATTAGGAAGAATTATAAAGCTCATCACGTGTACTCGTTGTGTGTTCCGATGTATGTCTCCTTCCCCTTTGCTATTTTTGATACTTCAGAATCAGCCACACATTATATGCACATACAACTTGAAATTTTGTGAGAAGAACAACATATGCTTAGTTGTATCCAGTGAGAATCAACTGCTACAGAAACACTCTCTTATGACTATCTTATCAACCCTTATGAAAAGTCGGCTATTGCTAAGACCACTTTGTGAAATAAACCCGATATTCCCAACTTGAAGGTGAAGTAGAATTCCCCGTTTTTGTGACTTAAACTTGCACCATTGTATGACAAAGAGCGGCGTAGAGACTTCATGCATTGAATCCCTAAGTACTCTATACTCTTCAACCATCCAACCATCGAGTATAAGACGTACATCACCTCTTGAATACCGAAAACTTCGTGTGAGTTGTGACACTGAATGTGATAGTTATTTTGTGGCTATAGAAGAGAAGATTCACCATAATTAACTAGATACCCAAGTCATCGTCAATGTATAGATTAAAGGCTCGAACAAGGATCCCGAAGATACTAAGTACACATACCCGTAAACTTTCACTTCAATCTCAAATAAGCAATACCACGTTAACTCTTGTGATCACTTAACACTTCCAAATTCTTAGTCGACATTTTTCTTTACATTCTTGTGGTTGATTTATAGAGTGCACATTAGAAGGAACAACAATCCTTGAAGAAGGGGATTCTTCAGAGTCCGGTTTTGGGAAAGGAGTACCAGAAGACGGATCATTATTCATGTGCAGCTTCAATATCATGATAGTCATCATCTACACCATGAAGAATAACTGGAGATTGGGTTTTGTGAGTATTCTGAGAGATACTTCAAACTAGTGCATCTTGCTCAATGGAGATGGAGGAAGATTAGCCAATAGCCAACAGAAACCGAAGAAGGAGCTTCAGACACTAGAAGTTCACCATTCGTTGAAGTTTGACAGCATTCATCAAACATAAATCCCAGCTATTCTTAGTAAATGGAGCATTAGGTGAATGAGGAGAGTTAAATGACCATCAATCACCAGGTAGATCGTATATACTTCTCCCTCTCAATAATTTCATAAAGGTTTGCAATATTTGATTGAGCATGTGAATAGTACAATCAATCATGCTGCAAATTCACCCTTTTTTTTGCACATAGTGAAGAATATACAACCATTTAATCTTAATATATATATAACAAAATATTAAGAGTTAATCACATTGTAATATTACATCACCCAAATAAATAAAAGCAAGGTGATAGCAAAAGTCCAGATTGTAGAAACATTCCGATCTTTGGAGAAGCATGTAGTCATCTTTACAAGGCCTTTGGGGATACAAGGTTCAACCACAAGTCATAATTCGTCCATTGGCTGGTGTAAATTCCAGACTTGATAGATAAGACTGGTTATACAACCACTAGTGAATCTAGTGCAAAATTGACCATCTGTAGCATCCTGTCACTGAACTTGTGCAGTTTATCTCAGAAAATTTGCTACCAAGAAGAAGACGGAGAAGGTGGTGAACCCGTTGTTTGAGAAGAGGCCGAAGCAGTTTGGCATTAGTAGAGCATTACCACCATGTAAGGATATCCACAGATCTTTGAGATGGTCACAAGCATTTAACCAGTTCACTGAGACTCTTGACAAGTATGAAGAGTACAGGATGAAGTGGGGTGGTGGTATAATGGGATCCAAATCCCAGGCAAAAACCAGGGCTAATGAGAGAGTACTAGCCATGGAGGTAGCCCTGGTAATACGTTGTCTGCAGTTGAGGGTGTGAGACCCAAAACTAACAACACTATTATGGAAGTTCTTCATACCCTTCGTAGGTAACTTAGATGAGTGGCTGAGGATCCATGTATGAGTCAATCTTTGTGTCCTGCACAATCCAAAGATAAAAGCAAAGAAACCAAGGTAGATGAGATGGTTAGAGCATGCATAGGATAGAAACATATACACGGCAAATCCCCAACGAGACGGGTATCAAGCAAATGCACATATCAGGGCACACATAAACCGCTTGGATACAAGAACTGCAAGATAAATAAGCCGTCTAAGAAGGCAAACCGCTGGGGAAACAAACCTCTAATTAAACAAACAACAGAAAAACTGACCACTGAAAACTAACCACGGTTAAACTAACCGCTGTTAAACTAACCGCTGTTAAACTAATCGCCGTTAAACTAACCGCCGTTAAACTAACCGCTGCTAATCTAACCGCTGCTAATCTAACCGCTGCTAATCTAACTGCTGCTAATCTAACCTCTAATGATCTATCCGCTAACAAGAATAACGCATTCATAAACCGCTACCAAGAACAAAAGTAACCGCTACCAAGAACATCGAGCAAAAACAACTCAGATAGCACACCGAGGAAGACCAAAAACGAACAACTCAATGCGCAACATACAAATAAGCACAAAACATTCAGTCACACAAGCTCTATGAACAATACGAATCAGTCCTACAGTTTCTACCAACCAATCCAAAAAAAAACTATACGCCCTAGATCAGCATACAAACTCACTAAAGAACATATGGGGAAGACAAGAAAGTGCATGAGAATGTAATCTTAAGAAAGTAACATGTAAGTCACACCAAATATGCACCTAGATTAAAGAAAAACACCGAGAATGGAGCAGCGGTTCAAGATTGAGAAAGAGATAGAAAAAAGACAGAAAAGATATAAATGATTTTTGATCTAACCGCTGCCTATATATATAGGCAAGAGAGAATTACCAAACATGACAATCTAGGTCCCTTTATTATATAAGAAATGGCAAACTAAATCCTCCAGTAAAGCAAACAACAAAAACATGTACACAGCACAAACACAGGGCAAGATACAAGCACAACAGTCATGGCAAAACTTAGCAACCATTCTCCCCCTCAATCAATGACCTGAGGTTAGTGATAAAAATCAGAGTGCATTGATTGAAGAAAGAAAATCACAGAAGAATAGGTAGATTGATCCAGAAAGAAAGAATCAACAGATAAAGTCCTAGTCCTGATAAGAGAAACTCAGGAGTCACAGAAAGAAAAGCATCAAGGGTGAGTTGCAAAATCTCCCATCATTGGAGATTTGTGTATCTTTGGCTTCCACGTTTTGTGCCTTCTTGTGTGGAAATGGTAAGAGGATCTTCCACTAGAGTGAGAACAACCTGCATTATCACAAACTTGAAAGCATGTATATGGGTTAGTGACAATAGTATCCAAACCCTTAGAGTTTTTCCGGCTAACCATGGGATTGACATTAGTAAACTCTTTACTGGTTGGTATCCACTTAAGCCCAATGTGCTTAAAAATTTTACCGGTAGGAATCCACTTTAGGCTAGATCTAGAATCATTAAGCTTCTTATGCATGGAAGATGACATACTATTCATCCTAGGGTTAGCTAGTTGAAACTTAGTAGAGTTCTTCACTGAAGCAGGAGGTCGTGATCCTAGGATTCCATCCTTATGCAGTTGAGCTCTTTTTCTAGCCCTTTTTAGATCACTGTACTTATACAGGTCATAAGAGTCTACAATTATAATGGTTGGCTTTACCACTGATTCAGTACTGATCTTAGGGGAGCTTGGTGCAGGTGAAGGGGAATCATCTTGAAGAAGTGTGACTAGGTCAGAATCAGAATTAGAAGGCAGATTTTGTTTAAAGACAGATTTAGAACGCACATGTTCCACATCAATTTGGGAGGCAAACCGGGTTTTTGAAAACTTTGCTCTTTCAGACCTAAATGCACTAGGTTGTCTAGCAACTGATAGATTTCTCTTACTTTGAAAAACTGGTTTCCCCAAGATTGATGGTTTTGTATACTTAGAGTTTCCATTATTCACTGTTGATACTCCAGGCTCATGGTTAATAGATGTGACAGTGAAACCTACTTCCTGAAGTTGTGCTTTGAACTTATCATATTTGTCAGACCAAGAGTTTGTATGAACAGCACTTTTAGTAATCTTTTCTTTAAGAGACTCATTCAGTTTATCACATTTAATTTTCAAAGATTCATTGTCCAACAGTGATTTAGCCATTTTGGACTCAAAACAACTAGTAATAATCTCATAATTGACAAGTTTAGCATTAACATCATTACACATATCACTCAAATCATTAATACGGCTTTTCTGATTTTTTATTATCAAGTTCTTGGTTTCCAGCTGGGTTTTCAAATCATTAATCATAAAGTATTCAAGGACGTCAGGAAGTTCCTGATTTTTGCATGGTTGATTATACTGAAAACTTTCTTCCTTTTGCTGTATTGCGATTTCAAGAGAAATGCAGTGTTTTTCAAGTTGCAAAAACCTTTTTAAGAGTTCGTCAAAAGTTTCTTTATCAACCATATCTTTTGATTTAAAAACATCAGCTGTCGACATAGAACTTAACACTTTATCACGTACAACATCATGATCACTATCTCCTCCTTTATGACTCATATTTGTTGAGTAAGACATGGTATTGCTATCAGTCTTTTCCAGTAAATTTGAGTCATAACTGAGTTTGATTTGATCAGAATGCTCCCGTTCATTAGAGAGCACATTATGTTTATCAATTAAGGGTACCGCACTTGACCTTTGGTCATTGATATTTCTAGATTCAGCATTGATGACAGGTGTCACTGAACTGGTGGTATAGACAATCATATCATTTGCTGATTCTTTACTCGTCTCAACATTTAACCCATCATCCAAAGCTTTACCCGCGTCATCAATACCATCACACGACTGTACCAGGGTTCCCTTCACAATTTCATCATCCAAGTGACTTAGTTGTGCTCTTTCCATAATGAACGTTTTAACATTATCCATGAGCTGGATGTGTGTATTTCTGAACGTGTCAACTTCAATACTCGTGTGTTTGGCAAAACAGCTTCTAGTCATGTCACTATAATAATCGTACTGAAGAGTAAGTTTAGAATCAAAGAACATTTGGAGTTGCTTGTTGAGTACACTAAGAGCTGCCAGGGATCCAGTTTTGGAAGGTATTCCTTGGTCAAGTTGTTGTTGCAACTGATCTAAGTTAAGAATCATTGTGTCCGTGAAGTTCTGAACATCTTGACCAAAGAGTGTTGCAAAAGCACATTTGTATCCCCTTACGAATTCAGTTCCCTTTAAAAGCACCGAGAGGTGTGAGTGAAGTTGTAGAAAGCATTCTATGAAGCAGTCCTTAGCATTGTTGTATGACACTGGTGGTTGACTGATCTTTGTCTCATGAGCGTTTGAGCTTACTGGATCCTTGTCACATAGATCAGGATCATTTGTCATTTGTGATGTGTTGGGTTTCTTGTGTTCATCGACCATATCATACAGTTTGAGGATCTCAGGAATAGCATTCTCTGACGAGTTTGTCATATTTAGATTACTCATTGATATAGTAACCAGTAGTGACCAAGATAACCTCTAATACTTAACCACTAACACTTAACCGCTACAATGGTTAACCGCTGATACTTAACCGCTGTTGGAAGTAACCGCGAAACAAAGTAACCGCTGATACAGTAACCGCTGAAACTTAACCGCTGATACTTAAACCGCTGACCGATAGTAACCGCTAGACAAAGTAACCGCTAATAACTTAACCGCTGAAAAGTAAACCGCTGAAATAGTACACAGTACAACGTAATGTTCGCTCCACTACTTGTACTTAACCGCTACTACTAACCGCTGAATACCCAAACTAACCGCTGCGAAGAACACTTTAACGTGAAGCAAACCGCTGGCAAGAAAAAGTTCCAAAACCCATTCGTACGCTTCACAAACATTAGATATAGTCCAACCAACTGATAAACTAGATGAATCTAACCTTTCTAATCCTAGAAGTACAAGAAAGATCACAAGAAACACCATGAACGAGCACCAAAATGAGTAAAAACCACCCTAAACTAGTAGAGACCAAAACAAACCATACACCACAAGTTCTATGATCCCTAGGATGTAACCATGGCGCTCTGATACCAATTGTAGGATACTAGATAAGCTCATAAACACGATCAACCTTGTGGTTTTGGTTCGTTCCAAGTAAGAAAGAAAGAAAGAAAGAAATGTAGAGCGAGAAAGTTAGAGAGAGAAAGAGATGAAGCCTTGAGAGAAAACCAAAAAAAAGAAAATAGAATTATGAGAGAAGGCTGACCCTCTCCAAGGATGGAGAGGGGTTTATATACATGGGTTTTGCCACTTGGGCGAGCTACTTGGGCTGCGGATCAGGTATACAGTGGGTAAAGACCCGTCCTTCTTCCGCGAACTAATCTAATTCTAAACTACATATAACTAACTAATGTAACTACTACGAGCTAAACAATGCTTAATCATATCTGGGGTGACCGAATCTTTCTTATACAAAAATCATATTCCTAACAAAAATGGTGCAATGTATTCTCCCCCGTGGGATTTGAAAACAATAAAAATGTAGACGGGGCTATGAAAACTCACCTGATATGGATGAAAGTATGACAAGTGAATGAAATGAACACAAGGCGCAATCTCTATCCGCAACCTAATATGAACGAATATAATCTAATTTAGATTATATAATGATGTCATGAATGCAAGTGCATATGTTATCTATACCACTCGTATTATTTAAAAAAAACATATATAATCGTCGAAAATTATATTTTATGTTGTCGTGTTAAGTCATATTGTATTTTACATGTATATATGGTGTAACGATGTTCTATGATAGTTATTTGGTGAAAACTTGTGAAAATATAACTTTTCGTCGTAAAATATCACACTTGTTAATTTCTGAAGACGGCCAAAAGTGGCATCGGAAAACTAGTCGCAAAACAGTGTGTACTGAGAGTTAGGGGACAAACTCAACATTTTTGGAAAGATTGTTACAATAACTAAATATGTTCAGTAGTGAAATTTTACCCATTGTGTCCAGATTTTAAGATAAATGGTCGAAAAGTATGGTGTTTGGGCTAAAACTGTCATTTCTGGGTAGTTTTTGTGAATGTTTGGATGGTCGTAGTTTACTCGTTTTAAGTCCAAATGACAAACGGTTAATTGATTTGAAAACTAGGCCAGGTGGTCTAACTTTTGTTCCTTGGTGTCCCGACTCCAGAAATGAGTCTATTGACGGGAAATTGGCTCCAAACATGGGTGTTAGTAGATTTTCTGGTTTCTCTTGAAAATATACCAAGTATAAGTGCTGTTAAAAAATTCATGTGAATTATTTATAGAGAGAATTGCAAAAATCGTCCCTAAAATTTGGCCAAATTGCACGTTTCGTCCAGGATGTTTGTAAAGTGCAAGGATCGTCCCTGTGGAGAAAACTTTGGTGCAAATATCGTCACCACAGAGACGATACTTGCACCAAAGGTTTCCCCAAAAAGGATGATATTTGCACCAAAGTTTTCTCCACAAGGACGATCCTTGCACTTTCCAAACATCCGGGATGAAACGTGCAATTTGGCCAAACTTTAGGGACGATTTTTGCAATTCTCTCTTATTTATATTCAAAAGTTCGTATCTCCTTCGTTATAAGTCCGTTTCTTAAGAATTTTATATCCCCGGTTTGCTCTTAACAAGTACTAACACATTTTTAACATGTTGGTGCATTTTAATGAGGGTTAGGGTCCTGTTTTTACGAAATACTTTAGTACATCAGCAACCAAAATTTTCTGAAAATGTAAGAAACATGTGTAACTTGTTTTTATCGTAACTTTTTCGTTATAAACCCGTTTTTACCCGTTCTTTCGCCCATAGCTTCATTTTTAAAAGTATTTTCTAAATCTTTGATCAAAATTTAGCCTATACCTACTGAGTTTTTCATATTTTCCAAAGAAGGACAGTAGCAAAATATAAAGTCTTAAAAATGGTTTTCCTAGCATGTCACTTGTCCAAATCTATCACCAACGACATCAACTCATCCTTTGAACTACCATACACCTTCTTAGGGTGTCATGGGGTCTCTAATGTCATCAAACAATCCTCTTCACCATTTTTCTCTTAATATAAATTTCTAACTCATAAAATTTGTAAAAACATGAATGGAGTGGTCTGATTTACATATCAACTTGCATGTGTAAATAAAATGATATGGACATTGTAAAAACATTGTGATATTATGCAAAATAATTTGGTTTACTTACTTGAAGGATTTGCGAATTTTTGATGATAAACCTAATTAATCTATAGGCTTATATTGCAAAACCTTGTAATAGATTATCACTAGTACATGAAATATGCTTGGTTTTGAAAATTTGATGTTTCTTCCTTGTTTCCTTGTTGTTGCCGTATACCTCAAAGAGAAGAACAAGNTTGGTTTACTTACTTGAAGGATTTGCGAATTTTTGATGATAAACCTAATTAATCTATAGGCTTATATTGCAAAACCTTGTAATAGATTATCACTAGTACATGAAATATGCTTGGTTTTGAAAATTTGATGTTTCTTCCTTGTTTCCTTGTTGTTGCCGTATACCTCAAAGAGAAGAACAAGAGAAACTTTTTTTTTTTTTTTTTTTATCTAAATCATGATTTTGCATGTATGAGTAAAGTTAGGTAGTTTTTGGTTTTTATATGGTGAATTTAAAAGGGAACATGTGTCCCTAGACACTAATAACCGGCCACATGGGGGAAAAAGGGTTAGTGGGAAATTTTTGTGCATTATTTTGTTTACGAGGTACCGTTTAGTGTATAGTTTGAGTAGTTTTAGCGTTTCCGGGTACCGGGTTAATTAAAAATAATTTTTAATGGAACTATTGTGACAAAATGAACTTGTAAAAATTATAAAATATAATTTTTGTAAATATTGGGTGTTTTGATAGGTATTACTTGGTTGGTACAAATATTGTTATAAGTTAATAAAAAAAGAAGGTTTAAATGTATATAAACTCTTAAAATATAAAATGATTAACCTTTACAATTTTAGTGGCAATATTTATAGTATATAAAAATATTAGTGCCATAGTGGGAATTGTTTTGTGTGATGATACATTTTATTGATCACTTGTGATTGTCTATTTATAATTACATATAAGTAATTTAAAATACTATATAACTTATGAGTGGAATAGAATGCACATGATGAAGTGATGATATGTAGACTAACCCAAGTCTATGAAGTGTATTATGAATGATGTCTCATGATCACATGGTTAACCCTTCCTGGTTATGAAAAATGAATACCCGTAAACCTAGTTTACGTGAAATGATGAATAGTGAATTGAATAATGATATGAGAATGACCTGAAATTGTGAATTGTTATAGTTGCCCACCCAAAAAGGAATTCAGTTCCTGAATTCAGCTGGTGTTTGTCTCTGAAGTAGACTCGGTGAAAAGATGTGGGTATTTGAGTCGCATTTGGTCTTCCCTTTCCCAAGTAAACTCGGGACCTCTTCGAGAATTCCAGCGAACCTTCACAATAGGAATTCGACTTGCTTCAACCGTTTGACCTTGTGGTGCATGATTTTTGTTGGTTATACGGTGCTGAGTACGTCCTATAGTGCTCAGATAGTTCTCTTCAAGGTTTGTTGATCTGAGGATGGTAGAGCACGTGTATCCGATTGGAAAGAGAATATCTTAAAGGAATTGCTAGAAGTTTGAGAAGGTTCGTCTCTCCTTTCATTGTTTTCTTATGTCATGGAATATTGCTCGTAGATGGAAAGTCTCTCCTAGAGAAATCAATGGAAACATCCAACTTAATGGTTGAATGAGTGACAAGCGGTGTACGTATCCAAAGAGGGTTTGTCGAAAGGGATGTTCATGAAAAATTCTATTTGTTTACAAAGCTTTTGAATGAAGATTGTTGTTAATAATTCTTGAAAATGTGACTATTTTCTTCATGGCATAATCCTTCCTGAATTATACATAGGTGATCAGGCTATGTATAATTGAGGACTAATGATGCGATGCTTGGTTTAGTCAAAATAGCATTACTTTTCTCAAAAGTTTTAGATGGTGTTCAACGTGTTGTTTTGAAAAATGGTATCCCAGATATTTCCTTTCAAAGTAACATGAAAATTTGTTTCGTGTAATGGTAGTAAATGTTTGATATAATGACAGAAAATCGATTTATAGGGTGGTAACAAAATAGCTTATTTTAAAAATTCCGGAAAACAATTTCCCCATATGATAGTAAAATAACAAGAAATAAAATTCGTTGAATGGTTCATTGGATACGTGGATGAATCTTATGGAATGATAATAGTCTACTAATCCGTCAAGAATGAAATCGGCCTAATCCCTGCTAAGACAATGGCATAATGTTGCGAAACGATTGAAAATTGAGCAATTGGAATAGAAAATGGAATAAACAAAGGTTATGATTATCGCGGAGATAACAAAAGATAGATATTACATTGGATGGAAAAGTGCTTATTTCAACCAGATTATGTCAACGTACCTATGGAAAGTACAAAAGAAAGATAAAACCCTAGAGGGCTCGAACTACGGTTTATATATCAAAACATGAACTCCTTCTTGTCTTAAGCATTGTTGTTATCCTTGATGTTGTTAATGTCCCGACGGGCTCTCTTCTAACAACACACGCTATTCCTCGAGTTAATCCATCTTGGTTCCCATGTCTCGATCTCATTGTTGTGGACATTCATTCCTAAAATGTCCTTTCTCTCCACAGTCAAAACACGTCACTGGGGGTCTCTGATTGCCTGCATTTATAGGGAATTTGCATTCTCTAGTCGAATGGCCAAGCTTCTTACAGTTACCACAAGATTTAGGGCAATTCCCAGGGTTATGATGAAGTGGACATATGTTGCATTTCGGTAAGGTACCAGTGTAACCTCTCTTTTCATTCTGCCCTGCAGCATAGGCCTTAGCAACCTCTTGTCTCTTGGGTGATTGTTGAGTAGCATTGTCACCTCGATTGTTGTCCCACTTTCTTTTGTTGTTGTTGTTGTTGTTGTTGTTGTTATGATTGGTATTGTTTTGGTTATTGTTGTAGTTGTTGTTGTTTCGGTAGTTGTTGGTGTTGTTGTTGTTGTTGTTTGTAGACGTCCCTTTCTGTAGAATCTGAGCCATAAGTTTCTGAGACATCCTGATTGCCTCATCCATTGTTTGTGGGTCAAAGGAAATCACATCACCACGGATGTTTTCGGGTAAACCACCAATGAAATTCTCCAACAACTTCTCATTATCAGGAACCATAGACGGACATAAAGCAGCCAACTCTTGATACCTCCTGATATATGTCTCAATATCATTTCCCACGGTCACTAGTTCATAAAACTCTATCTCCAACTTTTTCACTTCCGTGCGTGGACAAAATTTCTTAGTCACTAACTTCTTGAATTCATCCCATGTAAGCTTGTGAGCATTTTTCTTTCCTATCGGCTTTGTATAAGAATTCCACCATGACATAGCTTCATCTAGAAGAGTACTAGCAGCAAACTTTACCTTGGATTCCTTAGGGCAGTTGCATAGATCAAATACAGATTCGGTATGTTCGAACCAACGGATCATAGCAGTGGCTCCATCAGTGCCTTTGAATTTTATAGGATCACCACTTTTGAAGTCTTTGTACGTACACTTACGTCCATTAGTTCCATTACTAGCTTGCCCAGACGTCTGTGCCTGAGAAGCGGCCTCAACAGCTCTTGCAGCAACATCAGCTCTTTCAACCACTAGTGCCTCAGCTATACTATCCTTTACAAGTTTTCGGATAGCGGCTTGTGTCATGGCCGGTGCGGTCTGTGCAGTCTTTTCTTTCCTTGGTGGCATATTTCTGCTCAATCACAACGGAATACAACCATGAGAAATCATACTAGAAATGATCATCGTTCACAATATATACAACCACAACATGTATATATACTCACAACACATGAATACAACACATGGAAAATTTCGGTCTACACGGACCGATATCATAGATAGCACAACCATTCCTACATAGTAGAGTCACACTTGATACATTTGTTTGTACAACAACCAAAATACAACAAGTTCTATAAACTATGTTCCACACCTCGGGAAACTAGGATAATAGTAAAAGCTAGTAAAGATATAAGTGTAGTCTAGAGGCTTCCTGGTGTCCCTCTGAGTGAAATTAGGGTTGTGGCATTATAGGATTGAGGTGAGTCCTGGAGTGGGGTCTAAAGTTATGCATCAATCATGTCCGAGATAGTGTAGATTCCAAACCATTCTTGAGGAATCTGCGGATGTCCCTGTTGAGTCCGTGACCTTGATATTATCCGTAAGGTGTTATCTAATTCATGGCTAGTGGGAAAGGAAAAAGGAAATGACAATGGCGGTACTGAAAAGGCAAGGGCAGTCTCCCGAATCTCAAAGGTCTCAATGTCATATCTAGTAGTCTCTCCTAATTCGGGTTCCGGTGGTGCTATCATCTCAAATGGGTGGGAGTTATCATCTAACAAATGTGAGTGATATGTGAATGTCAGAGTATAGGAATTGAAGATGAGAGTGATGATGTAGGTGTATCAACGGATGAAAAAGAAACATCCTCGATATCCGAGTCTGCTAGGATGATTACAGGGTGGTTGGGTGAAGACATGTCACTTGGAAACCAGGTCAATATAAAATGAAATGAATAACCCATGTAATGAAATCATATAACTAATGAATATGCACTTATGATATAATGATGACATATTATGATGGTGTAGTTATAGTCTAGGGTATAAGGACAACCTAGTTTGCTATAACCTTTGCTCTGATACCAATCTGTCACACCCTGAATTTACCTGATTGGCAGCGGAATGGAATACCTGGGTGTAACGTTCATGGCATCTCATACAATGGTTATATTGAACGACCTAAAGTGTCGTTTTGAAAATACATCGTTTGATCATTAAAAACATCAGAGTTTACAATAGGTCCCAAAATGGTGTTGCAAGTTCTTGAAAATAAGTTTATCATGATCAAACATTACATAAGTGCTTGAAAATAAAAAGGTGAGACGCGTCGACTCCGCGACTCCAAGTAGGTCCAAAATGCATGTCATCATGATGTCTTAATTACCTGGAAATTCATTGCTAAAAACAGTCAACAATAATGTTGGTGAGAAAATCATAGGTTTATAAAAATGAATATTATACGGTAACCTCAAGTATAATGTGCAAGACATATGTCTCATGAAAAATTGTACAATAGACCTTAAGCTCATGACCCCGAAGCTAGACTGATGAAAATGCCCCAAATGGAGTGCTTTGCCAAACACCCTGAATGTATGAAATGAAATGCATCCGTTTGACTGTTGGTGATACCAACGCGGATGGAGGCGTCACCCTCAATAGATCTATCCACAAACCTTCGCTTGCTCACAATTAACGGTTCATGATGTACTAAATAAGGGACTTTAACATGGCAAATGCGGTAACTTAAGCAATGTACGTAAATTTAATACTTAGGCCCATATGGAAAATGGTGCAATGTATTCTCCCCCGTGGGATTTGAAAACAATAAAAATGTAGACGGGGCTATGAAAACTCACCTGATATGGATGAAAGTATGAAAAGTGAATGAAATGAACACAAGGCGCGATCTCTATCCCCAACCTAATATGAATGAATATAATCTAATTTAGATTATATAATGATGTCATGAAAGCAAGTGCATATGTTATCTATACCACTCGTATTATTTAAAAAAAACATGTATAATCATCGAAAATTATATTTTATGTTGTCGTGTTAAGTCATATTGTATTTTACATGTATATATGGTGTAACGATGTCCTATGATAGTTATTTGGTGAAAACTTGTGAAAATATAACTTTTCGTCGTAAAATATAACACTTGTTAATTTGTGAAGACGGCCAAAAGTGGCATCGGAAAACTAGTCGCAAAACAGTGTGTACTGAGAGTTAGGGGACAAATTCAACATTTTTGGAAAGCTTGTTACAGTATCTAAATATGTTCAGTAGTGAAATTTTACCCATTGTGTCCAGATTTTAAGATAAATGGTCGAAAAGTATAGTGTTTGGGCTAAAACTGTCATTTCTGGGCAGTTTTTGTGAATGTTTGGATGGTCGTAGTTTACTCGTTTTAAGTCCAAATGACAAACGGTTAATTGATTTGAAAACTAGGCCAGGTGGTCTAACTTTTGTTCCTTGGTGTCCCGACTCCAGAAATGAGTCTATTGACGGGAAATTGGCTCCAAACATGGGTGTTAGTAGATTTTCTGGTTTCTCTTGAAAATATACCAAGGATAAGTGCTGCTAAAAAATTCATGTGAATTACTTATGTTCAAAAGTTCGTATCTCCTTCGTTATAAATCCGTTTCTTAAGAATTTTACATCCCCGGTTAGCTCTTAACAAGTAGCAAAATATAAAGTCTTAAAAATGGTTTTCCTAGCATGTCACTTGTCCAAATCTATCACCAACAACATCAACTCATCCTTTGAACTACCATACACCTTCTTAGGGTGTCATGGGGTCCCTAATGTCATCAAACAATCCTCTTCACCATTTTTCTCTTAATATAAATTTCTAACTCATAAAATTTGTAAAAACATGAATGGAGTGGTATGATTTACATATCAACTTGCATGTGTAAATAAAATGATGTGGACATTGTAAAAACATTGTGATATTATGAAAAATAATTTGGTTTACTTACTTGAAGGATTTGTGAATTTTTGATGATAAACCTAATTAATCTATAGGCTTATATTGCAAAACCTTGTAATAGTTTATCACTAGTACATGAAATAATGCTTGGTTTTGAAAATTTGATGTTTCTTCCTTGTTTCCTTGTTGTTGCCGTACACCTCAAAGAGAAGAACAAGAGAAACTTTTTTTTTATCTAAATCTTTATTTTGCATGTATGAGTAAAGTTAGGTAGTTTTTGGTTTTTATATGGTGAATTTAAAAGGGAACAAGTGTCCCTAGACACTAATAACCGGCCACATGGGGGGAAAAAGGGTTAGTGGGAAATTTTTGTGCATTATTTTGTTTACGGGGTACCGTTTAGTGTATAGTTTGAGTAGTTTTAGCGTTTCCGGGTACCTGGTTAATTAAAAATAATTTTTAATGGAACTATTGTGACAAAATGAACTTGTAAAAATTATAAAATATAATTTTTGTAAATATTGGGTGTTTTAATAGGTATTGCTTGGTTGGTACAAATATTGTTATAAGTTAATAAAAAAAGAAGGTTTAAATGTATATAAACTCTTAAAATATAAAATGATTAACCTTTACAATTTTAGTGTCAATATTTATAGTATATAAAAATATTAGTGCCATAGTGGGAATTGTTTGGTGTGATGATACATTTTATTGATCACTTGTGATTGTCTATTTATAATTACATATAAGTAATTTAAAATACTATATAACTTATGAGTGGAATAGAATGCACATGGTGAAGTGATGATATGTAGACTAACCCAAGTCTATGAAGTGTATTATGAATGATGTCTCATGATCACATGGTTAACCCTTCCTGGTTATGAAAAATGAATACCCGTAAACCTAGTTTACGTGAAATGATGAATAGTGAATTGAATAATGATATGAGAATGACCTGAAATTGTGAATTGTGACATAACCAACGAGGTGCAAGGACAGAACCCAAAAGGAAAAGCTAGTTCCTCAAGTGGCGTTGGGCAATGCAAAGCAATATTCACAAAAGGAGGTTTACCCCTTTACATACATTTTGAATATTCTGAAGCCGAAATTAATTATTTTTCTCAGTTGTCTGAACAGGATGATCAGGAGTATGACGAAGAACTGGAGACACAGGTGAACCCATTTGTAGCTATGATGGAACCAGTTATGCACATTGTGGCCCCCTATCAGCCACCGACCCCTTTTCTAGAAAACAACAGGCAGACTGAAGATGGAAAAGAAATCAAACTCAACGCACGATGCTCAGCGGCCCTCCAGAATCAGTTACCTCCAAAGGAAAAAGACCCAAGGAGTTTTATTCTTTCATGTTCTATTGCTAATTTTACAGTCAGGAATGCCTTAACTGATTTGGAGCTAGTATAAGCATTAATTTTACCGAAAGTTCTCATATCTTTTTTTTTTCATGTTGGTGTAGGAATCCGCAATGAACCACGCATCTACATAAATTGAAGTTGGTTATCATAAGGGCGTTGAGAAAAGGAAAGGCAATTTTGGAAATGATATATGCGGGCTCAACATAATGAGGCAAGAAACACTACAAAACTTGGCGAGATGTGGGCAAGATTTTTGCCAGAACCTCCACCTAGCACTACCTCTTGAACATTATGTTGCATTTGTTACATTTCCTGGTTTATGCACTTTGCTAGAGTTCTCTTACAATTTATTTGAATTAGTACACTTAAATTGTTGTATTTTGATATCTAGATATTCATATTGTTATTAATGTAGGTTTGATTTGTGTATTAAGAATATTTGATCTTGGATTATTGTATATTGCATAATAATTGGACCAAAATTGGAATAAATGGCCAGATGGTGTTTTTCTTTTCAATTCCGTATCAAAAACATGTCGTTGCAAAACCGTTGCAAGCTTTTTGCATAATTTCGTTGTTGAAAAACTGGTTGCAAATTTAAACCGTTGCAAATTTGTTGGAAAAAATATGTTTTGCAAAAATTTCCTTTGTTTCTAACGAACTTTTTTGCGTTGCAAAACCGTCATACTTTTTGGCCATAGCAATTTTAATTTCCATGGAGCATTCATGCAACGGTCACAATCTGTTGGAGATCTGTTGCAAATAAGCATTCACTATGGATTGCCTCGTTGTGTTGCACTGATATAACTTTCCTTCATTTACCAATATTCGCATTTACAAACTCTTATTCCAAACACATCCTAATGAATTTAGAGGTTTCACTAAGCCAGATTTTGTTAAAACAGATGTTGCAGATATGTTGAAATTATTTAAATCAAATTAGTATCAAATGGCTTTTGTCCTAATGGTGTTTCAAATTTCATGTTGTGTGAGAAGCTTCTCAATCTAATGGTTGTAGATTCAAATCATTCTTAGGACATGTGAGATAGATTTGTGATGTCTATACAAGGATGGACCAAGGATTTTAAAGAGGGTGTTGCACAAAAGAATCGTTAGGCTAACTAAAGTTACATTTTAAGAAATAAAAGTAGCAAATAAATTTGGGGGTTGCACATACAAAAAAAACGATATTTTTTTCCAATTGTTTGCACTACGTGACATAAAATCGGATGTAGTACGTGGCACAATCGACATCAATGTAGGTCCGTCCTTATGTTTATATTGTGAGATGATATGATCAGCCGCTAAGAAAAAAAGGAAAATTTGCCGTTAAATCAAATTAGTCTTAGAGAGCCATGTTTACGAAAATTTTCCGTTAAATCAAATTAGTTTTAGGGGGTGGCAGTGGATGAATCATGGGGTGAATCATGGAGCATACCGATCGGCATGACCATTGCCACATGGGCGGTATGATTGAATCATGGGGGAGCTCGGTATGTAATACCAAAGAATCATGGAAGTTGGGCAACTAAAAAGTACCCGTTGGGCATTGAATTCACTATCCATTGGGCACCCAAAAAAAATAATAAAAAAAATAAAGAAATAAAAAATTTCCTTTAAATATACACTTTCAAATAATATTTTATTCACATCCACCATTTTCAAATCATATTTTATTCCACTACTTCCACTTCCAAATCTTTTATTCTTTAAAAAAAATGGATCCAAATAAATCAAAACGTGTTTCAAACTCAACCAAAGGTCATGGACGGGGCTCTCGATCACAACCCGTTCGTCCGCAAGTTCAATCGCCCTACTATCCCCAACCTCCACCTCAACCCAACTATCCCCAACCTCCACCGGTGAATCGACCATTACATCAATGCCAATATTATCACCAACCTCCAACGATGAATCCAAGCCAATACAATATATCAATGACAAATGAGTTCGACCTGTTCAATGACTTCCGTGACGGTCCATCGCGGCGTGACCCAAGTGTCGAACGAGAACTACCGCTATATGATTACAAGGATGATGAAATTGATTTTGTTCCCGAAACTCAACCACAAAATACATTCGGTATACTTTTTTTCTTTTTTTTTTCTTTTTTTTTTATAATCTGTATTTTTTTTAATTATTGGTATACTTTTTTTTTAATAATCGGTATACTTTTTTATAATAATCGGTATATATATATATATATATATATATATATATATATATATATATATATATATATTAATAATCCAAATATGTTATAATTTATTTGTTATAGTAGTATTTAATATACTTGTTATAATTTAGTTGTTATATTATGTATTAGGCCAAGAAGAAAATGATGAAGATGTTCAAGAAGTTCAAGAAAACGAAATTGTCCAAAAAAGAAAAAAATCGACTAAAGCGGAAAAAAAAATTGGACGTCGAACGAAGAGGTGGCTTTGGCAAAAGCGTGGGTTCATATCTCGACATGTCCAAAAGTCGGGAATGAACAAAATAGAGATAGTTTTTGGAAAAGAATTCTACAGCATTTCAAGGAAAACGTGAAAAATAGTAATCGAACTTATCATAGCTTGAATACAAAGTGGCAAAATATGCATACCGCCATGAGTACTTTTAACGGCCTATTCATCTAATAAGTAATTTTTAAACTCTATACTTTTTATGCTTTGTATTTGATATAGTTGTATTAATTTATACTTAATATTTGTATACTTGTATTAATTTATACTTGTTACTTTTATAATTGTAGAACCGTGTTCGTGAGAGTGGGTGTGGCGATATTGACTTGATGAAAAATGCTATGGCCGATTACAATAAAAAAACAAAAGGTAAGTCTTTTAGTCATATTGAAGCATGGGAGATTGTTAGGAAAGCAGAAAAATGGTTGGAACAACCAAGTGTGGCTCAAGCAAATTCGTCTAATGCCGACAAACGAAGAAAGTCGTAGGAATCGGGCAACTACGAGTCGGGAAGCAATGAGAATGCTGAGACCGTTATTCCGGATCTGAATGACGACACAACTCCTACACGGAAAAGAAAAGGCAAAAAGACCGAAAGCGATTCGTCAACAAAGAATAGTGTTGTTGTGAGCTTCGACACCTAGACGGCAAAGAAAACACAACTATTGGAGACGGTGGTGGAGAAAAAACTTGCAAAGGATGACTTGGCCGAAAAGTTGATGGCGGCACAACTTCGTAGTGTTGAAGAAAAGACTTTTTTTTCGGGCGATGAAGTTATACAACGAACCGCACGATCACATAACCGATCAGACTATGCGAGAGATCACTCTTGCCAAAAAAACGTGAGATCGCAGAGAAATATGAATGTCTTTGCAATTTTTAGATATAGTTATGTTTTTTTATTCTAAGTATTATGTAATTTTCTTTAAATTATTAATGAAATATAATGTTTTTATTAAATTGTTTAATATAATTATGAATATAAAAAATAAAAAATAAAATTAGTTTAGGCATGGAATCATGGTTGACACTAAAAAAATATGGTGATGCATGGTTGAATCATGAAATAAGGTGGCAAGATATTATTGGTTACTGATGAATCATGGGGAAGGCATCGAATCATGACCGCCACCCCGTTAGAGAGCCATGTTTATGACAGATGCTTAATACTCCCAACGGAATGTTTATATCTTTAAAACAAACTTCACGTGGATCTATCTTTTATATAATAAAAGAATTACATCATTTCGGAGTTTTTTTGACAGAACAATCTTATGGGAAAAAAAATTGGACCAATAGAAGAGCTTTATTTTGCCACGTAGGAGAAATCGAGCAATATGATTGGCCAATAAAAAGTCAAAATTGAATTGATTTTGGTCAAACTTTAATAAATTTGGTGGAGAATTTGATTGAGGAAAAAAATACATAAAAATATAGGTGTCTAATTTATTAAAATAAAAACTTAGAAAAAGAGGAAGTAATTAATAAAACTTTAGTGGTTGAATTTTAAATAATTATATGGAGTTAAGTGTAAAATTATAAGTCTACATATTTTTTTAATAACTTTAGATAATAAACAAATAACCCCTTACACTTTATACCCCTTACACTTTATAATATGAACTTTGTTTACAATTACATGAGTATTAATATTGGTTTGAGACTTCCATCCATTAAACTTACAAAATTTTATAAACGTACGAATTAGTTTAAATATACGTTAAATACTTTTAAAATAAATATTAGTTTTAAACTTTCAGCTATTAAAATATCTTTTTAATATGTACGTTAAATATAAGTAAGAACTCATGTTATCTTATTAAAAGTTTAATTTATACGTACACGGGTTTGAATATTAAATACAGTTAAATTATTATTAACGGTAATAGAAATATCAAATGGTAAGTACGAGTTACAGTGATATGAAAATAAATATACGCGATTGTACTTATACGACTCCTGTAATTATTATTTAAAGTTTATATATGGATATCCGGGAAAACATTTTTAAAAAACTTTACGGAGTATATTTTAACTTCATCAATGCTCATTATGTGCTACTAAACTCGCACATTTTGTACAACATGATATCAATAGTTAAAGTTAAACAACAACTAAAATAAGTTAAATCTTTCATCCAATAAAATTTTTACAAAATATTAATTGATATTAATACATAATGAAAAACTCATGCATACTTATTAGTTGTACTTATATCACAATTTTCACAGTTAAATTCTTATATGTCCATATAGTAAACAAAAATTTTAAAATAAATTTGATTTATGTGTAAACTCATGTGATCAAAGAACCTTTGACCCAATAACATTATGAGGAGACACGCTCAAAAATACAATACAAGGTCGATGCCACGATTATATTTATAATTTCTGCTAACTATTTTTCTTACTTTCGCACATGTTGATACTCTAACTTTTTAAAATATACATAAAATTATCTGTTTTTAAACGATAATACTATATAGTTAAATTTTTCTGGAAAAATCCCGTGCGTGCA
Source organism: Artemisia annua (assembly GCA_014162995.1). Classification (NCBI taxonomy): domain Eukaryota; kingdom Viridiplantae; phylum Streptophyta; class Magnoliopsida; order Asterales; family Asteraceae; genus Artemisia; species Artemisia annua. Next base: position 393,175 of record LBNU01026562.1, on the reverse strand, counting down.
CGGGTATTATAACTAGTTAATAAGATGACAAATGATTTAATATAATCATCACGTGGTCAAATATTCTAACTGATAATAAAACAGATGACCAACATGAACACCAACGTGCAAATACATGAAATATTTAATTTTGAAATAATTGTGCAAAAGAAAAACTAACTAGCAAGAAATAATTTATGACAATGCATGCATAATCGGATAAATCCCTTATTAATTTTGTTGTTAAACCATCAGTAATCCAATGTTTCTTTATATAGCGTGTAAAAGACTTCAAAATATATATGTTCGAAAATCAGTTTTTGAGTTTAGTCTGCTGTGACTCTCTTGTAGCTTGTAAATAGTTTAGGCGGGATTAATAATTAATCGGATTGTCATTTCCGGGTAGGAACAGAGCCAAGACCAAATATGACCGGGTGCACAAAATCTTTTGAACCATAATACTGGAAACACATTTCAAATGACCGGGTGCATTTAAGATGCATTTAGAAAAAATCGGTTGACTGATTTACACAAATAAAAAAAGGTTAATGACCTAATAGCTCCTGAGCGATGATTAATAAGATTTTTTTTCAACACTGCTTTAACCTTTTAAAGTTTTAAAAGCACCTTTTAGATTTTTAAAATCTAGACAAATTTGTGTTGACCGCTGGTCCAGATTGCCGGCTAAAATGATATGATTAAGCTTACTATATATATTCTAATTTCATATTATTAACAATTCATATTAAACATGCATAATGATTCGGCCTGTTAAAAAAATACAGTACTCCCTCCGTCCTAAATTTATTGTCCACTATTGACTTTTTTAGTCTTTCTTTTTCAACTTTGACCTTAAATATTTTTGTGAGTGTTATATAATATTTGATGCAAAATATATAAATGGATTGAGTTTTAAGTGTACTTTTCAATGGCATCATTTTTCACCAAGTATTATTTAATAAAAAATATATATTTATGGTCAAAGTTAAACCAGTTTGACTTTGAAAATACAAACTGGACAATAATTTTGGGATGTGGGGAGTATTAATTTTTGCAACAAAATAAGAATGTCCATATTATATTCGATGACTGATGGTGAGTTCCACCGCAAGAACCAGGGCTTTTATCCACGATCAAATGCCGTAGGTAAAAGCCAAACTGTCATATCTAAAGGCTTTTAGCCACCACAAATCATCGTAAAAAAGTCGTCGCTTATACGTCGTAGGTAAAGGTCTTTAGCGTTGCCTATGTCAATCGTGAAAGTGTACCACATTCTTTTGACATAAGGTTAAACGGGAAAAAAATTCCGTGTCAAATTTTTTAAGGCAAAGTTAATTTTGTTAAAGAAATCAAATCAAAATACACCTTTGGTGACGGCACTAATGTTTCTTTTTTTTTTTTTTTTCCTTTCTTTTTCTTTATCGATTTTGTATTGTTTTTTTTTTGGCTTAAAACAAACAATAAAAAATATTATAAAACTGTAGCGACAACGGCTAAAAATGTAGCACATTTTTTGAACAAAAGGTTTGGAGTTGAAGTCAAAGTCAAGGTTTCAAAAAAGCTTTAGTAATGACATTGTCCTCGTTAAAAGGGCGTGTGACGTAATGTGAGGAAACGAATTTTGATAAATCTTAATCAAAGGGTAGTTAAATGAGGAGCGCCTCAACGAAATTAAACTCAAATAAGAGGTAAACTCTAAAATTCAATTATATTAATGATCCAAGATGTTTCAATACGATGATTATAAGCCGTATGCATATAAAGAAGTGAAACTTTTTTTAAAAAAAAAAGTAACCTAATTAAAGTAAAAAAAAAATGATACATAATAGAAGATTTTGAAATCGATATACTACGACGTAGAGAGGGTTTTTCCTCTACAGCGTAGAGACCTTATGTCTCGAAAAAAATCTATTTGAGAGCTCTACGGCGTAGGCATGCAAATCTCTCTATGCTGTAGCAAAGATTGGCTTCACGTTTCGATCTTGTACCCATCATTCCCGCTCACTTAAAAAGAACCCACCCCCAAGTTCTCACCATCATCAATCAACGGGCAAACGAACAATGTCTTATAATTCGGTGGACGTGTACCATTGGGAAGAATAGCTATATTTTTTCCTAACCAATTCAACACAAAAATTTCTTCTTAACCCTATGTATTGCATCCACATCATGATGTCACGGTCTTCCTAGCAAAACAAGACTAGCACCCAATTTCATGACATTACAAGACACAACATCACGATAAGAACTTCTAATAGCAATTGGAATTTTGCAAACCTCATTCACCTTCACTTTAGGAACTTTCTTTATCCAACCTAACTTTTATGGGTTATGATGTTGTTCGTTTCGTAACTTCAACGGTTTTACAAGCTTTTCAGAAACTATGTTTTACAACTTCTTCCACTAGTGATCAAAGAGCAAACGTTGTCTTCAATCACACACTTAGTTTCAAATATATTCTTTCCTTGTGAAAAGTCTTCAATCTTTGTTGCACACAAAGTACGTCGCACCATCAAGTTCACAACTTCACTTTCAACTTGAACAAATTCATTAATATGTTCCAAGTTATTTCAAAATCAATCTTTGTGTCACTTTTATGATTTCCCCAACATATGCATTCAAATGTTGTTAGGACATTCATTCTACCTATGACCCGGTAAACCACACCTAAAACACTTAGGAGGTACACGTTTGCTATACGGATTAGAATCTGTCTTCTTAGTAATAACCTGCTTTTTCACGCCACTTCCACTAGCCAAAACTGGAGAAGTCGAACTGAAAGATGTTTTAATTCCAATATTTAATTGAGTTTGATTAAATTGGGTTACCAGAATAGAATTTAAATATGAAATTCCTTCCATTATTTCTCCAAGTTTAAAGCTCACTTGGACATTGACCTCTCGGCCTTCATAGCTAAAGTTTGAGCTTGATCAACGATCTAAATTGACAATGAATTTAACTTCTTTGGATTGATTGATTCAACCCACTAATAGCCGCAGGTTATATTTAACTTGGTTCAAGCATTACCATCACACATGCCTTAAATCAAGGAGGCGTGCACTTCCTTTATAAAGAGTAAGAAGTAACTTGCATCACTCGGAAGATTATATGTTCTTAGGAGTGTTTGGTAGAGCTGGCATAACAGGTTACACGAACCTGTTAAGACACGAACCTGTTAAGACACGAACCTGTTAAGGTCAAACACGAACACGACCTGTTAACTAATCGTGTCATTTTTCTCGAACACGAACACGACACGAAAATAAACAGGTGCACCTGTTAAGACCTGTTAAGAACCTGTTAACATTCATATGACCAAATCGCATGATACAAGAACCTGTTAACATGCATATGACCTGTTAAGAACCTGTTAAGAACCTGAACCTGTTAAGAACCTGAACCTGTTAAGAACCTG